>AWWV01011113.1:0-48740 GCA_001974805.1 Corchorus capsularis
AAAAATACAACTCTAGTAATTGATAACTCAAAGTGTTTAATCGATAACTCGAAGTGTTTAATTGTTCAAGTATTTAAATTTATTTTCATAAACATCTGACCCATCTAACTCATAAAGACACTAACGAAAACTTATTTATTAATTTGGCTCATTTCCGTTCCCGAATGTTTACAACGAAAAATAAAATAAAATTTTCAAAAAAAAAGGAAAAGAAGAAGAAGGAAATCGCATGCATCAGAAAGCGCGTAGCTAAAAGTGTAATTATTAGAAAAAAAACAAAAGAGAAGGGGCATTAAATGCTTAGATTTGATAAAAGATTTGTGTAGCGTAAAAACCATACATGAATTTTAACTTTGGGTTCGTCTGCATGCCGGATAACAGAGAAGAAGAGAGAGGAATTAGACATTTCTTATACTTGTGGGAATGTTAAGCAATGAACACACCAAAATATCGAAATGGTGTTAAAAGTTGGAAAAAATGAACTCCAACAAATGCACCATTTTGAGAGGATTAAGAACATTAAAATGGTCTTTGTTACAATATCACGTCATATTTGACGTGTTACTGTAGCAAATTAGTAATACCAAATTTTTTTTAATGTTCTTTTTATTTTTCAAACTTAAGTAGTATTTAAAATGAAATTATAAAAAATCTAGCCGCCCCTCTCTTCCCTTCTCCCTCTCTAGTTCTCGTTGGTGTTTCGGTTACTCCTCCTCCTTGGTTGTCACGCCAAGAGGGAGGAGGAGGATTTGGTTTTTGTTTTCGATAAGGGATTCAGATCTACAGATCTGTCCAGTTTTATTTGAGTTTGTTTTGAGTCGGTTTGAGTCAGTTTGTTTTTTTTAGTCAGTTTCGAGTATAGTCTCAGTTCTTTTTTAATCTGAGTTATCCAGTCTGAATTTTATGATAGTTTTAAGCATGATCAACCTTTTATTTATTCAGATATGTGGTAAAATCGTTGTAATCCTTTTCTTTTGGGTGCCAAGGAAGATATTTGTTTATCGAATCAATCACTTGATCATGATCATCGTTGATCAAAGCTTTTTGTTTGGAAGAACAAGCGACAACGAGGAGTGATGGGCGTGATAGCGAGACATCAACATGATTCACGACAGGTGATTTGGATTTTCAAGGAAGATCCGGTTTTTTCGGTGCAAAAAGTAATCGATTACATAATTTTACTGAGATTTGATGTAATGAGGGATGATATTCTTAAAATTATTGTAAAATCAGTTACATGAATGAAAGTTATCTATTTTTAAAAAAAATGAAATTATAAAAAGATATCATTAGATATTGAGATTTTTAAAACGAGATATATATTAAATATATTTTGAAAATAAATAATGTTTTGATGTGAAACACACTGGAATAAAAAAAATGTATTTGGTATAAATATATTTCAAAAAATTCCTTTTTAACATCAAAGTTAAATTGTGCAAAAAGTGGTATTATACATTGTACATGCTGGATATCATGTTCGGTGTTCCCCAACCCTCTTCATCTATTAGATTAGATTATATAGACAAGAATTTCTCAGTTTTCTAACCCTCTCTCATAATTCACTATACTTATACAACCCCTACTTTTACCTACCCCTAGTCTCCTACTACCAAAACTTTTAACAGAGAGTTGGGTCTTTTTTTTTTTCTTTTTTTTTTTAAATTCAAAGAGAAAAAGGAGAAGTTGGGTCTTTCTTGTGGTTTCTCTAATGTTTAATGCTAATTTCTTCTATCATTTCAGTGTGACTTAAGGTGTACTCTTGAAATTCAAATAAAAATTTGGATGGTATTATCATTTGAATATAGTACAGTACACCAAAACTGGGATATTAAAGATCATACATATATATTAGAGTCTGGCAAAATGAGACAATCTAGGTTACCAAAATGAGACACTTAAAATGAGATCATTAAAAAGTGTCATTAGAAAGGTGTTATGAAGATCTTTAAAATGAAATGTAAATTAAATATAATTTAAAATTTTTTAAGAAATTATATATAAAATAGTTTTCTATTGTAAAAGTTCAATTACTATATGGTAGTTTTTTTTTTGGCAGCAATTATATGGTAGGATAAATGATATTCTGGTGTGAAATATGTTAGATTTGGTTCGGTGGTAGTGTCGACAACCTCAAGTACCTAAAATATTAATGACACTTTGATTTTCTTAAGATTCAGGTGCCAAGGTCCACCCATCTTTCCATTTTCTATCTTCTACGACCAACATAACCAGAAGTCTAAAAGCCTTAAAGATAACATTAAAACAGAAACTAAAAATTGAACCCAACAGAAATGAATAAACTAAAACACTTCAACACTAGTATTCTTCCATCTATATATACTCACAGGTCACAGCTTTATATTTATGATACTATAAGATTAGTTATAACTAATCTGATTGAGTCTTTACAATGTAAAAAAAAAAAAGATATTGGCCATTTAGCCAGATGGTGGAGTACTATACTTAGTTCCAATTACTTAGTTCCAATGACTATGGTTCAATCCCTAACCGTCTCTGCCCTCTAAGTGGGGAAGGCCACTATTCCCAACATCCATGGTTGGGTAGCAAAATAAAACTTGAAAATCAGAATTACAGATTCACGTTTTATTTCTCAACTTCATTAATCTGGCGTACACAGGTGGGGGTCGGAAGTTGGAACAAAAGTTCCCTTGAAGTTACCTGACTTGACTCATAAATAAATACTATACAAGAAGAATCAGATGGGAGGAATTGTAAGTAATTATGCATGCTTGAATCTTTGATGACAGATGCATAATCCCAGCTTCTTTCACCAAAAACAATGACTCTATACATTTCATTATATACTAACATGAAGGCGGTCATCGCCTGCTCTCTCCCTAGTCCCTAACCATTTAGTTATATTGGGATTTGGGCACCCTTCAGTGCCAACAAAGCAGCTCCATAGGCAGCCTCTGTCTGGGTTGCTCGAGTCACCGGTAAACCAAGTATTCTCTCCCGAATCTTTGTCCATTTTTCGTTTTTAGCACCACCTCCAGCCGTAAACACTTCATCCACTTGTGTTGCTCCTAGATCCTTCAATAAGATGTAAGCTTTTGCCTGAATATTGCATTTTAGAAACACTTTCATCAGTGACAAAGAAGGCCTTTTTCCTAAAGGCAAATAAATCTTGAACAAGGGGGCATCTCTATACCTCTATACGGGCAATTGATTCCAAGATACCATGCAAGTATTCTACATCACTTTCTGGACGAGGATGTAACCTGCATTTAAAAAGTTGCTTTCATCAGGAAAATACGAAAGCATATATATACACATTGAAGATATTTATAGAAACTACCCTATTCACATTGATCTGCATTGTTTAAATGGAAAACCAGACTTCCTCCTTCCTATAGTCGCTAACAATTCATTATTCACATTATGAACCGTTCGACACTCACGAGATTTCCCATCCTGTCATCTAACTTAGATATTGTGCTTTAAATCCACCAAGCAGGTAGACTTTGGAAGAGTTTATAATAAAACTTGTAATCATACAAATCCCCCTTATGTGCCAATTAGCATATATGCCTCTCGCAAACTGAAATGAGTTATGTGGGCCAGTATATTGCTGAAGTACTGAATTGCATATTTGCATATAAGAATGTTCTAATGGGGGGAGAGAGAGAGAGAGAGAGAGAGAGAGATCAAATACCTTGGCTCCATCTTTGGATCTGCCACAGGGAATCTCTCTCCAACTGATTTTAGGGGATAGTAGTCTAAGGGAGAGGCCTCCATGGGATTAATATGTTCACTCAGTTTTTCCAATTGCCCATCAGTGAAAATTTCCTTAAGAACTGCCCCACCAGTATTTGAAGCTCCTCCAACAAGCCACTTATCATCGAGGCGATGACTATACACCCCATATCTTGCATCCTCTATCCTAGTCGTACTAAGCAGTTTAATTGCAAGGGTTGAACCCAAAGAGGTGACCTGCACAAAGAAATTATGTAAATTCAGTAAATTTGGAAAAAAGCTAAGGTACAAATATATGGACTAGATATAAAACGATTCTATCGAACAAAAAGTCTATAAAACCAGCACAAAATCCCCATTCAAGGCCAGAGTAAACAACAGCATCATTAGCAGAATTATAGCAGAAAGATAGATGTCCATATCTACTTTGGCTGTAATGAGTAATGACTAAATATGACATAGTTTGAAGAAGACAATCAAAGTCCTAAGGGAGTACAGCCTAATCAATATATATATGCCAGCCAACCCAATTCCACTTCACCTACCCTGATAAACACAAATTAAATCCAAGTCACAAAAAATCTTACCGCTTTCCCAGGTTTTGTTGCTCGTGCTGCGAGAAAGGCAGCTATACTATCAGTGGTCCCAGTACATACAACACAATCTTCTGGAAACCCTGCAGTGATGTATTTTGTACAATATTAATAGAAGTTTTAGAAGTTCATGACAGTTTTAATGCACAATGCAGAATCAACAATATCATGAACACGTTTATAGCAAATGATTACTGCATAACTCTTCAACTTTTTCTTTATCTATTTCTCTTTCCTTCAGAAAAATAAATACAAAACTCAAAGACATTACTATCTCTCAATAATCCTAAACTCTTCAAGGGGTGGCAAAATCTTGAATTTTGGTTATTCTAATAAGAATACAACATGTCATATTCCTTCAATTCAAACTGCAAACTAAATATATCATGCCTAAATCACACAATTTGTACTTTGAATCATATAAAGAGGCATAGGAAGCTATATGACAGAACATCAAGTGCCTACCAAATTGTGTTTTAATATCCTCTGTCAAATGGCCAATTGAAGTTCCAGGAGCTTTGACTATAGGTAAAAGTCGTGAATAAGGCTGAGATAACAGCCAAGCTGGATAGGAGTCAAGTTCAGGATCGTAACCAACCTAGATGCATACGGAGCAATCCCATAATTATTTGTTGCTTAAATTTGCTCAAGCCTGCAGATTATCAGTAAGAAGAGTCATAAAGTTATAACTAATGAGTTGTTTTAGGATACCTTCAAAGCATTATTGTAATCAGAAACTCCAAGCTGCCCATGAAGAAGCCATAACAACCAATCAGCTTGGTGCAACAATATTGCAGATTTTTTGTCAGAATTGTCGTTGTTCCACCATGAAACAAGCTTGCACAGGGTAGAGGAACCAGAGCACACTGTATGGTTTACAGGAGCAATGGATTTTACTAGTGGTAAAGCATCAGGACAACTCTCATTGTAGAGGTAAGGCCTGGCTAATGGCTCTCCTGTATTGCTGCAGGTGATAAATTAGGATAGCACATTAAAATTCAATACACTAATCGAGAAGAAAATGGATCAGAAAACAATCTCTTAGGTAATCACCTGTCAATAATAAGAGTAGTTGCAGAAGTCCCATCAAGGGAAATGGAAGCAATGAGAGGACGGAGATGAACAGGAACATCTTCAAGAAGTGAGAAAAGGGTTGTTTTCCATGACAGTGGCCAGTCCATTCTTTCTTCCCTCTTTCTAGGCAACGGAAACAACATCATCACTATGGCAGGGTAAAGACATTTGCTAGAATGGTACAAACAAGCACCATTTTCTTCTTGTTCATGCACAAAATTAAAATATAAGATGTCAGGCATGCAATTCTACGCAAATTTAATATCGTTCAAGCAACTTCAATAAAAAAATCTAAGTAATAACTAAAATACTAGAATAAATATATCACATTGACATGAATTTTGTAATGGCTTCTTAGTTCTTACCAAGAACTGAGGATACTCTCTCTTCCCTTCAGCATGAATTGTCCCTTGCTTGTCAATCAAAGCATACCTAGCTCCAGATGTACCAAAATCCATTCCAAGATAAAGCCGTTCACCAACTTGAAAACCCACTTCTTGATTCTCTTTCTTACATCCAACAATCATTGATTTCAGCCTTGCTGGTTTTTCTACCCCAATTCTCGGTACCAACTTAATTGAAGGGCAGCATTCTGGACATATATATTTATATCATGTCACAAATCTATAAAGCTCCTGAATATATGCATTTCAAAACAACCATTTCCCAAATAAACCAATTTTGCAATTTGCTGGAAATACATAAGCATATAAAAAAAAAGTACACAAATTAACTTGTTTTTGTTCAAACAAATTAAGATATCTGACATTCAAATAAATTGCAAGAATTTCTGAAGTGATGGGTGACAATGTAAACAAAAGGTACCTGGTTTGGGGGCCAATGTTAATGTAGAGAGAAACGGTGTGGAGAGTGAGACAGTTGAAGCAAACATATCTTTGGCACCTCTGTTTCTGGCGCCTGTGCTCGTCTCTGTGGAGATTTGTAATGGATAAGGCAAATTACTATATTTTTGTTGGATTGATTGATTGATTGTGGTTTGGGACTGGGTCCGGTTCGGCCTGCTCTTACTAGATAGTCTGGGCCCACTATAAGCCTCCCTTTTTAGATTCATCTGGGAACCATGAATCAGACCCAAACCGACCAGGCCCAATGGCTTTTAACAAAGCTCGCTTTGGAGTAAAGAGGCAACATACGATGAATTTTCTTCACTTTGGAACAAAAAGAAAGAGACTACTATGAAATTTACTAGCATTATTATTAGTAATTGCTTAAAGGAAATGTCATGAAAAAAAGAAAAGAAAACCAAGACACCAAGGTTAGTTATTTATGTCTCCTAAATCCTATTAATAGGTGTCTTCGAAATTCTTTGTTTGACTTATTATTATGTGTCCATCACCATGAGACTCTTTGTTTGATTAGAGTTATTAGAGTGATAATTTTATGGGTTCTAATTTCAGAAATTATTATAAAATTAGATGTGATAAAATCATAATTAAATATTCACATAAATGCCATTTTGCACCATTAAGTTTGTACGGACACTTTACACCCAATTTTTTTTTTTAACCAAAATGCATCCTAAAATTTTATTTTTGTGTCACTTTCCACCCTCCGTTACGGTAGGACAAACTGACTCTATCACGGTGTCCGACGTGGCATGTCATATGTACCAAAAAGTGACACGTGTCACGTCATGTGTACCAAAAAGTTACGCATGTCATGTCACGTGTACCAAAGAGTGACACATGGCATGACACGTGTATCAAAAAGTGACATGCCACATACAGAAAAAAATACGTATCATGTGTCATTTTTGTCCACATGGCATGCCACATCAGATGCCGTGACCGATCCATTTTGTCGTACCGTGACGGATGGTGCAAAGTGGCAGAAAAATAAAACTTTAGGGTCCATTTTGGTCAAAATGAAAAAGTTGAATGCAAAGTAACTATCCGTACAAATTTAAGGGTGCAAAGTGATATTTATGCCATCAAATATCCACTCTAGAACATTATACCACATGAAATGTCATAAATTTTAAGATTTATCTTTAAAATAAAATTATTTTGGCTAAGCATTATTTCTCGTCTTGAAATCCCTCAGGTTTTGTTAAATGTTTTTCATTAAAACAGTAATGTGATGGTGGGAACAAAAAAAAGGTAATGTGCAAATCGCATTCGCATTGACTCAAATGTTAAGCACCCTTTTCACCAAAAAATGTTAAGCACCCAACGCGTATGCCCTGTTTGTTCCAAGAGTTCAGACTTGTTAGGCTTTAATTTCCTCTTGTCTTTAAATTTAAGAGTTTCAATCATTCTTTCATACTTAGCGAATGAAAGTAACAATTTTCTCATCCCTCAATCCAACAAAGTTTTTTAAAAAAATGGCATCCTCTTCTTCTTCTTGTTGGAATATCACCCCCATTGGGCGAGAGAAATACGAAGTGTTCCTTAGCTTCAGAGGCGAGGATACTCGTAATAAGTTTACCAGCCATCTTCTCCACGCTTTACGCCTCAACAAAATCGAAACCTTTATAGATGATGATAGGCTTTCCAAGGGAGGAGAGATCTCGCCGGCACTCTTTCGGGCAATCCAAAAGTCAAAGATTTTGGTGATTATTTTCTCAGAGAATTTCGCGTCTTCCACGTGGTGTTTGGACGAAGTTGTAAACATCATGAACCAAAAACACAGCAATCAGCAGATTGTGATACCAGTTTTCTACGATGTAGACCCATCCCATGTTCGGAAGCAAACTGGGAGTTTCGCACTTGCTTTTGACAAACATCAACAGAATTTCAAACATCACAAAGTGGACATCTGGAGGAATGCTTTGAGGGAAGCAGCCAATTTAACCGGATGGGATTCCAACACTACTAGGTATATATGTAACTCTGCCTTTCTCTCTGTTTTCCTACATACATTTCTCTTCAACTTGTACTACACTACTACTGTAGGGCAGGCCTGAAGTAAATCTTTTTTTTTTTGTTCTAAAGCTCAAGTATATAAAGAATAGTCTTCATTGTTAATTAATGTGTATTATTATTATATCATGTGTGGCCTGAAGCAAGTCTTGTTGCTAAAATCGTTGATGATATTTCGAAGAAATTGGATCATGTGACCCCAAAATCTTGGCAAGGGCAAGGTGGCCTAGTTGGAATAGAAAAACGCATTAACAAAGTCATAGCACTTTTAGCCCTTGGATCGCAAGACACTCGTACTCGTAGGGTTGGAATTTGGGGTATGGGTGGAATCGGCAAAACCACCATTGCTAAGGCTCTTTATAGTCAAATTTCAGGTCAGTTTGAAGCCTCCTGCTTTCTTCCAGACATAAGGGAACTAACCCAACGTGTAGATGGAGTGATTCGTTTACAGCAAGAGTTTTGCTTGAAAGTCATGGGGGATACGAGTTTGCGTACGTTGACTTTGACCCTCCTCATGCAATCTCCGGTTGACTCCAGCGCAAGAGTGTTCTTGCCATCTGTGATGACGTGTCTGATCCATCCTAACTGGATGCTCTGTTTCAAGGATCTAGTGATCATTTGGGTCCAGGAAGTCGACTTGTTGTTACAACCAGAGACAAAAGGGTACTCAGTAATTTCCAAGTGGATGATGATCATCATATGATCCACGTGTACGAGGTAGATCCGTTAAGTCATAATGAATCGACACAGCTCTTCTGCCGGCATGCCTTTAAGATGGAGCACCCCGTGGAGAAATGGCAATGGGAGTTGTCAAATGCTGTGATACGTTATGCTGGTGGAAATCCATTACTTCTTAAAGTCATTGGTTCGTCTCTTTGTGGCAGGAACCAAGATTACTGTGGAGATAAAGTGAAGAAACTGGGACAAGTTCCTAATGCAGATGTTTAAAAGTCGTTGAGGATCAGTTACGATGGACTACTGGAAGACGAGGAAGAGAAGGATATATTTCTTGATCTGGCATGCTTCGGTAACAATATGCCTTATTCTGAACCAACAGGCATTCTAAAGACTTGTTATATCTCTGTAGATTCAGCAATAAGTGATCTCATTGGCAAGTCTCTCATGGAAAGCGAAACAAGGATGCATGATATGATAAGAGAAATGGGAAGGGATGTTATTTACCAAGAATGCAAAGCAGAGCCTGGAAGACGTAGCCGAGTATGGAAGACCGAGGATGTCATTGGAAGACCGAGGATGTCATTCATGTGCTCACTAATGACACTGTAAGTGGAGTAATTAATTTTGATTTTCTTTCTATAATATAATTAATTAAAGTTACATGTATTTTGTGAATCTTGTTCTTGATGCTAACGTTTACTCCATTTAATTTGTTGTGGGTGGTTTTTAGGGGACTGAAACGATTAGAGGCATATTCATATACCTTCCCCTGACTGATATCGGAGAGTATCTTCACTTGCAGTTAAGCCCAACAGCCTTTGTCACGATGTCTGGACTTAAATTTCGTTACATTCATATATGCTATCATGGATTTCCTTACATTGATAACGATTTTTCACTCAAGATAATTGACCTCCTTCCATATGGGCTTCAGTCTCTTCCTAATGAGCTAAGATTGCTCTACTGGAATGGATATCCATTGAAATCTTTACCCTCTAAATTTGACCCAAGAAACCTGGTCCAACTTAACATGTCTGGAGGCTATGTTGAACAGTTGTGGGAGGGAGACAAGGTAAATTTAGTTTAGACGTGAAAATCATATATAAGTAAAGCATCTTTTACTTCAGTTTCTATTCTTTACATCCAACCTCTGTTTTAAAACGCTGCAGGACATTCCAAATTTGAAGGTGCTTGTTCTGGATGATTGTGTCAAGCTAATCACAATTCCAGACCTCTCAAGCGCAAAAAATCTAGAGGTTTTAAGTGCCCAGAGATGTAAGTGTTTGCTCCAGGTTCCTCCATCTGTAGAACATCTCACCAATCTCATTCGCTTGGATTTGGGATCTTGTGAAAAGCTCAAGACTCTTCCTAGCTTAAAACGATTGACATCTCTTGAGTCACTCGATCTTTACGGTTGCTTGAACATCAGTAAGTTTCCAGAGATTTCGTCAGTTAAAATAAAAAAAATTCAACATTGCTGGGACTGCAATAGAAGAAGTGCCTCCATCGATTTCATGTCTCTCAGCGCTGCCTGCATTGCGCTTGAGTGGCTGCAGAAAGCTCGAGAGAATCTCAACCAGCATTTCTAAGTTAAAATCTCTACAACTTGTGGAGTTAAAAGATTGTTCGAGATTGGACAGTTTCCCTGAAATCTCGGAGACCATGGATGCATTAAAACAAGTGGATTTAAGTAGAACAGCCATAAAAGAGCTATCCTCCTCCATAATGGAACGTCTGCCTCATCTTCAAGAGTTGAATCTGAACCACTGTGAAAACCTGGAGCATCTTCCCAACGGCTTCCATAATTTGACATCTCTCAAGAATTTGTTTATAAGAAGTTGCACGAGACTTAAATCCTTACCAGCTGCACTGCCAGTAAATCTGGTGCATTTAGATGCAGGTAACTGCACGTTGCTAGAGCAAGTATCAAGCATTAAACAACTTATTAAGCTGCAGGTAATGCTTGCTTCTCGCCGAAAAAAAGGAGGGCATTTGTTTGAAGTTCTGTTTCTTTCATTTAGCAACTGCTTCAATCTCATGACGGATGATCTGTGGCATGGAATTATGTATTTAGCAACTTCATTGATTTTGAGGCAAAAGGTAAGCCCACTGAGATTGCATTTTGAGATAACCTTTCTTGGAAGTGACATTCCAGAATGGTTCCACCACAAATGTGTAGGATCTTCACTATCTATCCAATTGCCTCCGTACCGGTATGATAAGTGGGAATCTTACCCTAGTTTCAATTGCACTGTTGTTTCGTTTGAACAGTTCTACCATACAGATCCCCTTAAAATTAAATGCCAATTGCATTTAAAAATTAGTCATGGTTCTTACAGTCTTCGTCTTCGTCAGGAATCATCTCTGGATCTGATCCGTTTTCAAGAACCCGGATCATATGTTAAAGACCACATTTACCTCTGGACACCAATATTTGAAAGAGGCTATCTTTCTCCATTTGAAAGCTATCTTTCTCACCGGAAGACACCAAGTGGATCTTGCTATATGGAGGCCTCATTCGAATTCGAGACTAGTGAAAATATTAAAAAGTGTGGGGTTCATCTGGTATATGCCCCAGAATCCCCAAATCCAATTATCTGATGAACTAAGGTGCAGTGAGATCATTAATACTTTTCAGATTGACGTAGCTTTTAGATTTTGGGCTGCTATTGCCATTTCTCATGTTTTTCTAACTTGTTCCCCTTAGATTAATTTGATACTCCATATTTTTCTATGAACAAAATTTGTCGCTACTACTTTTTTTTTTTTTTCTTTTTTGTCCTTCAGATGAAATTTGTAACAAGGAATTCATATATTTTTATGCAGAAACCATAAACTCTATGACTTGAAATCATCAAACAGGTTGGGGTTGGATTTTGAACACTAGTACATCCAAAAGGGTATATATATATATTGTATATATAGTGAGTGGATGGACATTTTTGGATCCACCGAATCAATCTCTTTATTCTCGTCGTTAACCAATTCAGCTTCATACCTTAACTTCATTTGTTTTGGCATATACAGAACTTGTTGCAAATAAAAAATTTCCACTCAAAATTGAATGACCTGAGAGGATGATGATGAACAGGACCATCTTCAAGCTTTGAGAAAACGGGTGCTTTGGGTTTCCAGCCGAAAAACTTGTGCTTTCGTTTCAGCTCTTATTAAATAGCCTGGCCGATGCTACCGAATTAGAGGCCAAACCCAAACCCTTTCAATTCATTTAAGACATTGGAATTGGATCACATTCTCACCCCACCTGACCCGGCCCAATCTTCCTCTTACTCTCATTGATAGCAATTAGCAAATGACAGACTTTCTCAGGTCGTTTGACGTCGTTTTCGTTTTTCAATTTTTTGTTTTTATTTAGTTTTCGTTTTGTTTTTGTTATATTGTCAATTTTTTGAAAATAAAAACATATTTGGATATACAATTTTATTGTATATTTTTAAATAAAAAAGTAAAAATGTATGTGAGTTTCTGTTTATGATTGTGTTTCTGTGTTTTGGAAATGTTTTGAAAAAAATGAAAGCACAAAACACTGATTCTATTTCCAAAATTTTTGAAAACAGAAAACAGTCTGTCAAACATGTTTTCACTGTTTTATTTACAAAAACAGAAAATTGGCAACAGAAAACAGGAAACAAAAACAATATCAACAACCCCTCAATTTCTGGCGCCTGTGCTTGTCTCTCTGGGATTTTGTAATGGATAAGGCGAATATATACTACATATTATTTGAATAAACATATGGAAATTACTAAAAGAACCCTACCTTGGATTAATGAGGAGCGAGAGAACTAATTTTTTTTCGTCTTTTCCCACTTTGCCGATTACTTAAATAAATGCCCTAACTTTTGATTCTTGAGGTGATTAAATAACTAGGCTTTTTGGTCATTTCTCAATTAACTTTAAGTAGTGGAATTACTAAAAGATCCCTACCCCGAATTAATGATAAGCTGTATGGAATTACTAAAATATCCCTACCCCAGATTAATGATGAGCTGGAGAAGTAATCTTTTTCGTCTTTACCTACCTGGCAGATTACTTAAATGTCCTAAACTTTAATAGAGTAGTGGAATTACTAAAAGATTCCTACCAAACTTGCTTTTTGAGTTAGAGAAATTATTTTTTTCGTCTTTTCCTATTTGGCAGATTACTTAAATGTCCTAACTTTTAATTCTTGAGGGGATTAAATAAGTAATCTTTTTGGTCATTTCTCAATGGACTTGAATAGAGTAGTGGAATTAATAAATGATCCCCATCAAGGATTGATGATGAACTAGAAAACTAATATTTTTCGTCTTTACCTACTTGGCAAATTATTTAAATGTCCTAATTTTTTATTATTGAGTGGATTAAATAACTAAAATTTTTGGTCATTTCTCAATTGACAAATAACTCAAAAAGTCGTATGTCATATTCCTTTATTTCCTTCTTTCCCCTTAGCTTTTTGGTAATTACAAGATTTCTAGAAACCAGATTTAGTTAATTGCACCATCTCATTTGTCAATTCTACAAGTGTTGCATTTATTAATTTTGTTTTTTTTTTCCCGTTGATTATTTTTTGAAAAATCTATACCTTAGAAAAGGAAATAAAACAATCCCAATAAACACGTCAAAGCACTGTCTCCATTTTAAATTTACGATAATATATGCATGGTGATAAATAACAATTCTAAAAAAAAAAAAAACGTTCGTAGTGCCAGCGCGGGCCGATCAACTTGTTAGTAATTACTATTGTTGGATAGGCTTATTCGATTGATTGATTTGGTCTGGAACTGGGTTCGGCCTGCTCTTACTAAATAGCCTGGGCCCAGTGTAGGCATTATAAGCCTCCCTTTTTTATTCATCTGGGAACCATGAATCAGACCCAACCCTACCAGGCCCAATGGCTTTTAACAGACACAAAGTAAAGAATAGTTAATGTTGGGCCTTTTGGAGGAGCCTCAATGATTTGCAGTGGCTACTGGCTACAGCCTACAATTGTGTCAAGAGACTCAAGAGTCCAGACCTATTCTTAACATGGCAATATAGTAATTTTATGTTAAATGTTGTTTATCGTCTTGATCCCATGAAATTTATTCCGTAGAATTACTTCTCAAAATTTCATAAGCTTCCATTTAAAAACTAATAATATATGATAGTGTTAGCCTATCATTTAAGTTTATGTTCACATATAGCAAAAAAAACAAGATATAATGCTTCTAAAAAAAATATATAATGGAGAATTTTCATCCGATCTAGAAAGCAAAATGATAGGCTAGCACTATCACATATCTAAATACCACTTTTAAAAATTAAATTTATTTTTTTTTTCAAGGAGAAAATTAAATTAATTATATTTTTTTAAAAAAAAAAGTTAAGCACCCAAAGTCCAAACTAGCATGCATAAACGCGTGAATTTTAGACTTGGATTTATTATTAGGCTTTAATTTCCTCTCCTCTTCGAATTTGAGAGTTTCAATCTTTCTTCATACTTAATGAATGAAAGTAGAATAATTTTCTCATCACTCAATCCAACAAAGTTAAAAAAAAAAAAACTGTCATCATATTCTTCTTCTCCTTCTTCTTGGATCACCCCCACTGGGCAAGAGATCAAATACGATGTGTTCCTTAGCTTCAGAGGAGAGGATACACGTAATAAATTTACCAGCCATCTCCACCACGCTTTACGCCTCAAGAAAATCGAAACCTTTATGGATGATGATGGCCTTTCCAAGGGAGGAGAGATCTCACCGTCTCTCTCTCGGGCAATCCAAAAGTCAAAGGTTTTGGTGATTATTTTCTCAGAGAATTTCGCGTCTTCCACGTGGTGTTTGGATGAAGTTGTAAACATCATGAACCAAAAAAACAGCAATCAGCAGATTGTGATACCAGTTTTCTACGATGTAAACCCATGCCATGTTCGCAAACAAACAGGGAGTTTTGCAGATGCTTTTGTCAACCATCAACAAAATTTCAAAGATCAAACAGTGGAGATCTGGAGGAATGCTTTGAGAGAAGCAGCCAATTTATCCGGATGGGATTCCAACACTACTAGGTACTATATTATTTATATATATATACTATAACTCTGTTTTTCTCTGTTTTCTTAATTTTATTCATTTCTTCACCTTGGGTAGATTTTATTCCGTGTCAAGTTCTTAATTATACTCTTCAATTGGTTGATTCTTCATGTATAATCATATATGTGACAGGCCCGAAGCAACTCTTGTTGCTAAAATCGTTGATGATATTTCGAAGAAATTACACCATGTGACCCCAAAATCTTCGCAAGATGGTCTAGTTGGAATAGAAAAGCGCATTAACAAAGTTAAAACACTTTTAGCCCCTGAATTGCAAGATTTTCGTAAGGTTGGAATTTGGGGTATGGGTGGTATTGGCAAAACCACCATTGTTAAGGCTCTTTACAGTCAAATTTCAGGTCAGTTCGAAGCCTCCTGCTTTCTTCCAAATATAAGGGAACTCACCAAAGACAGAGGTGGATTGATTCGTTTACAGCAAGAGTTTTGCTTGAAAGTCATGGGGGATAGGAATTTGCATACGTTGACTTTGACTCCCCTCATGGAATTCCCGGTTGACCGTATGCTCCAACGGAAGAGTGTTCTCGCCATCTGTGATGACGTGCCCGATGCATCCCAACTGGATGCTCTGTTTGAAGGATCAAATCAGTTCGGTCCAGGAAGCCGAGTTGTTGTAACGACAAGAGACAAAAGGGTACTCAGTAATTTCCAAGTGGATGATATACACGTGTACGAGGTAGAGCCGTTAGATCATGATGAATCGAGTCAACTCTTTTGTCGGCATGCCTTTAAGATGGAGCTTCCCGTTGAGAAATGGCAAAAGGAGTTGTCAAATGCTGTGATACGTTATGCTGGTGGCAATCCATTAGTTCTTAAAGTCATTGGTTCGTCTCTTTGTGGCAAGAACAAAGAATACTGCCAAGATAAATTGAAGAAACTTGGAACATTTCCTAATTTAGATGTTTTGAATTTGTTGAGGATCAGTTTTGATGGACTAGAAGACGATGAAGAGAAGGAAATTTTTCTTGATTTGGCATGCTTCGGTCATCTGTTTCTTTACCAACATCGTCTAAATTCGTTTCTCTTCGGAGAATCTGATAATCTCTTAAGGAATATTCTAAAGAATTGTTATATTTCCGTAGATTCAGCAATAAGTGATCTCCTTGACAAGTGTCTGATTGAAAGCGACTATGGGATGCATGATTTGATAAGAGAAATGGGAAAGAGTGTTGTATACCAAGAATGCAAAGCAGAGCCTGGAAGACGTAGCTGGGTATGGAAGGCCGAGGATGTCATTCATGTGCTCACCAATGATACCGTAAGTAACCCAAATTCTTTTGATTTTCTTTCTTGATCAATCTTTTGTTTAGGCAAAAAGTACCATTTTCCTTTAAACTTGTAACGTTTGGATGTTTTGTCCTATGAATTTCAATTTTGGACATTTTTATCCCTGAACTCTCAATTTGAACCTCAATCCCTTAGTAACATCACGTCACGTTTGATTAATACCCTTTTTGCCCCATGAACTTGTACGGTTTGGATGTTTTGCTCCCCTGAACTTTAATGTTAGATGTTTTGCCCCCTAAGTAACAAGAACTTCAATTTGGATTTGACCTCACGTCTGTTATTCAGGGGGTAACAGAGGCTCAAATAGTCAAATTGAAAATTCATGAGGCAAATGTCCAAAATTGAATTTCAAGGGGTAAAACGTCCAAACACACAAGTTCAAGAGGGAAAATGGTACTTACCTCCTTTCGTTTAACTATAATAAATGACATGTATTTAACTTGTTCTTCATGCTAACGTTTGTTTTCCGGCCAAAAAAAAATGCTAACGTTTGTTTAATTTGTTTTTTTAGGGGACTGATACAATTAGAGGCATAGTCCTTTGCATGACTGATATCAGAGATCATGCTGACTTGCAGTCAAGTCCAACAGCCTTTGTCAAGATGCCTGGACTTAAATTTCTTTACATTTATCACGATTTCCTTTTCCATGACTTTATGTCTTCAGACAAGAGAATTGACCTTCCAAATGGGCTTCAGTCTCTTCCTAATGACCTAAGATTGCTCCACTGGGAGAGATATCCATTGAAATCTTTACCCTCTAAATTTAACCCAAGAAATCTGGTCCAACTTAACATGTCTTTTAGCCATGTTGAACAGTTGTGGGAAGGAGTCAAGGTAAATTTATTGATATTTATCTTATTTCTTTACTTCTTTCATTTTTATAGCAGTACTAATTAAAGGCTTTATGCGATGCAGGACATTCCAAATTTGAAGATGCTTATTTTGGATGTTTGTCCGAAGTTAATCACAATTCCAGACCTTTCAAGTGCAAAAGATCTGGAGGTTTTAAGTGCCCGGAGATGTAAGTGTTTGCTCCAGGTTCCTCCGTCTATTGGACATCTCTACAATCTCATTCGCTTGGATTTGGGATTTTGTGAAAAGCTCAAGACTCTTCCTAGCTTAAAACGATTAACATCTCTCGAGTCACTCGATCTTTACTGTTGCTCGAACATCAATAAGTTTCCAGAGATTTCGTCAGTTAAAATTAAAAAATTAAACATTGGTGGGACTGCAATAGAAGAAGTGCCTCCGTGGATTGGATCGCTTTGCCAACTCCAGGATTTCTATATGAGTTTCTGCACACGGTTGAAGAGTCTTCCAAATGTAACTCAATTCCCAGAGGTTTCAACTACCCAGTTAACAGAGCTGTGGATACAAGATACGGCAATAGAAGAAGTGCCCTCATCAGTTTCATGTCTCTCAGCGCTGCGGGAAATGCACTTAAGTGGCTGCAGAAAGCTTGAGAGAATCTCAACCAGCATTTGTAAGTTGAAATCTTTAAAACTTGTGGATTTAAAAGATTGTTCGAGATTCGAGAGCTTCCCTGAAATCTCAGACACGATGGATGCATTAGAACATATGGATTTAAGTGGAACAGCCATAAAAGAGCTATCCTCCTCCATAATGGAACATCTACCAAATCTTCAACTGTTGAGACTGAACCATTGTGAAAAGCTTGAGCATCTTCCTAATGGCTTCCATAATTTGACATCTCTCAAATATCTATATTTGAGAAGTTGCAAGAGACTTAAATCCTTACCAACTGCACTTCCAGTGAATCTAGTGCGTTTAGATGCACATAACTGCACGTTGCTAGAGGAAGTATCAAGCGTTAAGCAACTTATTAAGCAGGGAATGCTCACCACAGGGTTTTGGTCTGAAGACTATCTGTCTATTTCATTTAGCAACTGCTTCAGTCTCATTACGAATGATCTGTGGCATGGAATTCTGTATTTAGCAATTTCATTGAAGGTAAGCCCACTGAGATTGCAATTTAATACATGCTTTCTTGGAAGTGACATTCCAGAATGGTTCCACCATGAATGTGTAGGATCTTCTGTATCTATCCAATTGGCTCCATATTGGTATGATAACTGGGAATCTTACTCTAGTTTCATCCTTTGCGTTGTTGTTTCCTTTGATCAGTTCTACTCAGAAGAACGTTCGTTCATAAGTCCCTTGGAAATTCAGTGCAAATTGCATTTAAAAACTAGTCATGGTCACAGTCTTCACCTTTTTCAAAATTTAGATCTCTATCAAGGTGAACCCATACCATATGATAAAGACCACATTTTTCTGTGGACATCAATGTTTATAAGAGAAGAATTTTCTGATTGGGAGACAGGTGAATCAAGAAATTTTTCAGCAAGCGGATATTGCCATGTCGAGGCCTCATTTAAATTCGAGCTTGGTACACCCATAACATATGAAGGAAAGTTGGACATCAAAAAGTGTGGGGTTCATGTGGTATATGCCCCAGAGTCCCCAGTTTCTGATTTGATGAACTATTAAGTTGGTTGCAGTATATTCCCGCCTTTGGAGATAACTTCCATGGTTGGACGGAACTTTTCAGATGGAGCAGCAACTTTTAGATTTTCGGAGGCTATTGTGACATGTAACAAGGAATTTATATATTTTTATGCAGAAACCATAAACTCTGTGACTTGAAATAATCAAACAGGTTGGGGCGTTTCTGTCTTCTGACTTGTTGGGTTTTGAAAACTATACATCAAAAGAGTAGTAGACTAGTAGTTACTATATAGTGTGTGGATGGACATTTTTGGATACGCCAAATCAATCTCTCTATTCTAAGCGTTGAGAATTATAGATTCATGCATGCTTGCTGCGAATAAAAAAGTTCCACTCAAAATTGAATGACCTGAGACTGAGAGGATGAAGATGAACAGGAACCATCTTCAAGCAGTAAGAAACCAAAGTTGAGTGCAAAGTGACAATCCGTATAAACTTTAGGGTGAATTTTGGCATTTAAGCCATTTAATTTGTTGTCGGTGGTTTTTAGGGGACTGAAACAATTAGAGGCATATTCCTTGGCATGAATGTAAGAGATCGTGATGAGTTGCAGTTAAGTCCAACAGCCTTTGAGAAGATGCAGGGACTTGAATTTCTTTACGTTTATAGTTGTTCACTGAAGAGAATTGACCTTCCAGATGGGCTTCAGTCTCTTCAGATTCCTCCACTGGGAAAGATATCTTTACCCTCTAAATTTGACCCAAGAAACCTGGTCCAACTTAATTTGAGAGATAGCCATGTTGAACTGTTGTGGGAGGGAGTGAAGGTAAAGTTTGATGCCTTATATCTTTACTTCTTTCATTAAGTTGATATGACATACACATACTCTGCCTCACAGTCGGCCATTACCGATTAAGATTCGATGTCAACCAAATTTATAAGTTATACTTCACTTCTAGTCGGCTAAATCATTAGTTTAAACGTAAAAATCATATAAGTAAGCATCTTTTACTCTAGTTTCTATTCTTTACATCCATCCTCTGTTTTTAAATTAAATTCTTTCTCTCTCTGTTTTCTTCTTCTCCTCCTTTCTTTTTAATCTTGAGGGTTATGTTTTTTTTCTTACTTTTTTTTTCTTCTCTTAAATCATGAGGAGAATAATACACGTTTCTTTTGTATGTTTTTTTTTTTTTTGTGACGCTGCAGGACATTCCAAATTTGAAGGTGCTTGTTCTGGATGGTTGTGTGAAGCTAATCACAATTCCAGACCTCTCAAGCGCAAGAAATCTGGAGGTTTTAAGTGATATAAGAGATGTGATCGTTTGGTGCAGGTTCCTCCATCAATAGGACATCTCTACCATCTCATTCGCTTGGATTTAGCATACTGTGAAAGACTGAAGACTCTTCCTAGCTTAAAACGATTGACATCTCTTGAGTCACTCGATCTAACCGGTTGCTTGGATTGATAATCAGTTTCCAGAGATGTCGTCAATTAAATTGCAAACATTGAACATGGGTGGGGCTGCCATAGGAGAAGTGCCCTCAACAATTTCAGGTCTCTCATCACATCCAAAAGGGTGTATATATATATATATATATATATAGTGAGTGGATGGACATTTTCGGATCCACCAAATAAATCTCTTTATTCTCATCGCTGACCAATTCAGCTTCATACCTTCACTTCATTTGTTTTGGGATGTACAGAACTTGTTGCGAATAAAAAAGTTCCACTAAAAAGTTGAATGACCTGAGAGGATGATGATGAACAGGACCATCTTCAAGCATTGAGAAAAGGGGTGCTTTGGGTTTTCGGCCGAAAAAACTGTGCTTTCCGTTCAGCTCTTATTGTTGGCCAAAAAAAAGGTTCAGCTCTTATTAAAAAGAGTCTGGGCCGATGCTACCGAATTAGAGGCCGAACTTTTTCAATTCATTTGAGACCTTGGATCACATCACACCCCACCTGACCCGGCCCAATCTTCTTTATACTCTCATTGATAGCAAATGCTCGACTAGTCGACTTTCTCAGTTTCTCTCTCCAATATAAACCCTTTTTTTCCTATCGCAACAATAATATAAACCGTGTTTTAAGATATAGTAAACTTTGGGTTTCCAAAAATTTCTACAAGCTTTTTATTCCACTTGTTCTACATTCGATTTTTCTTTTTTACTGCTTACAATTTGAAGGGGACATTGGTTTCAATAGCCAAGAAATCATTATTGACACTTAATATGGTTAACCTGATTTTGGGCTTTGACAAAATTGGGTAACTTCTATCAAGAGAATCGACTTTCAACCACCTCCCTTTGTTTCTTCTTCCAAGTTCCAATTATGTCATTTCTCAAGAAAATTACAAAATTATAACCTTTGATCATTGAATTTGGAAATGACATGAAAAAGAGTTGAGGCCCTGTTTCATCATTGCCTGAATTGGCAAGTGATCGACGCCAGCGGTCCAACAACATTCTCCTACATCCATCATATAGAAAACAACTGGCCCAAGGCTATTTTCTGTCTTCTCCCTTTGGCTTCTTTTTTTAGCAAGTACAAGTATAGGATTCTCTTCCAAGCTATACTAACGACGCATTCCTTGGAGACCACATGATTTATTTCATTATTTTAGCATCGTTGAAGTTTTTTGTTTAAAAAAAAAAAAACAAGAAGAAGAAAGAAAGAAAGAAAGAAAGATATTTCAAGTCTTATTAGTTCGATTCGAGATTAGTTTTGTTGGATTCAATAGTATGGATTCCTTTTAATAAATGTGCTTTTAGGGGATAAAATTCTATTTTCATACTTATCATAGTAAAAATTGTTTACAATCTTAATCAATCATAGATTGTTTTAAATATTTTTTTTTATACTAACAATATAAAAGTAAATTTAAGATTTAGTATAAAAATAGATTATTCCCTCCATCCCATATTATTTACCCACTTCTATTAGGGGAAAAGTGGACAGATGATATGGGACGGAGGGAGTAGTATATAGACATGTTTTGTGAATGCAGAAAATCATTATTAAAATAACTTTACCCTTTTAATGAACCGATTCAACTCGAATAATGTAAATTTGTAAATCATTTTTTTGTACTTCAACACTTTACTCTCATGCTACAATTGATCACATTTACAATTGAATAGATAATTAGGTGTTATTCCTTTGTCATTCTAATTACTTTCTTATACTAAATCCAAAACCTTTGACCTCATTGCTAGTGATACATCTATCAATAATTTAATATATACAGCATGAAAAGTTGTAAGGTGGTTCATTTCTAGCCAATTCAAGCAACAAACCAAAATTGAAATCATAGGGACATATTTGATTGAGAAATGATACTTCATTTTTGTGACCCATGAGCTTTGTACAATTTATAAAAGATGGGAAGTTTTGGAAATATCAAGAGCCCACATGTCATATGAGACGGGCCAGGGCTAGCACGTGAGCCACTATCGTGAGCAACACAAAGCAGGGCAGCTGACAGCTAATTAGCTTCTTTTCTCAGTCACAGCATCGCAGGGTCGCCCGCTCAAACACTTGAACCATTTGCCAATCATGCGCCCACCAAGGACCACCACATTGGCAACCAAAAAGAGGTTGCACGTGCCAATCAGCAACAAAAGTGAGAACCGGTCAGAACAAAAATATGATAAGCTCATTGCATCCCATTCCCAATTCTTTGCTTGCACTCTTTTTCTCCCCTCACGATTGAACTAGTGATTTAAAACCTGTAAATAATTCGAGTGGTGGTGGAAAGGTAAGAGAAATTTTAAATTTTTTAGTACAAACTCATTATGCTCTATACTTATA
The DNA here is from genome assembly GCA_001974805.1 of Corchorus capsularis. Classification (NCBI taxonomy): domain Eukaryota; kingdom Viridiplantae; phylum Streptophyta; class Magnoliopsida; order Malvales; family Malvaceae; genus Corchorus; species Corchorus capsularis. Next base: position 22,605 of record AWWV01011113.1, read on the forward strand.
TTGAATTTCAATTGATCCATCATGGCTGTGCTTCATCGGTTTATTGAGGAGGATATCTTGGGTGTGTCTAGGTCTAGGGTCATTGTTAACTAAAACGGTCTAGGACCGCTCTTATGTGCCAACAAAAATTTTCAATTGATCCATATCAGATCTCAAACTTGACGAATTTCTCCTAACGTCTATTTTTTTTCCGTTTGTATAATTTGAATTTGATATCTTCTTTAGCATACATACATCAAGTTCTTTCTATTTGACCCAACAAACATTAGTAAAGATTTTGATTATTTTTAACCAAAAAAAAAAAGGATTTTGATTATTACTATTTCGGCAAAAATCCATTTTCAACACAAAGTTGTTGGTTAGTTCAAACAAACCCACCTTAAGGCCAATTTTTTAATTTTGGACCCACTATTACGCCTCAGCTCTTTTTCATTGTTCTGTTTTTAAGGTTCTTAATATTCAAATTGTATGGCATCATTTGTGTATAAATTTGGATAAATTCCGATGGTATTTAAGTGGGGTTGAAAAAGTGGAGGTGAGAAGAGGAGCAATGTCCTTTTAATCTTTGACCTTACACCAGACGGTCGCAGCCCTCATTTTCTTAATTAATCTTGTTTTTAAGCTAGTGGCTTTCGTTGTTGTTATACCTCCTATCTTAAAGTTTATCTTTCCATAAATCTTGCATGAGAATTTTAAATTTGAAGCAATAATTATGAAACTATATATTGTCATTTCTTCTTGCAAACAAACAAAAGTTGCATAACTTTAGCATTTTTTGTAACATCATAGGTCATTATTGCGCATTTTGATGATTGGTATCACTGTATGTATGACTTACATACATGTCCTTTAAAAAAAAAAGACTATATATAGTACTATTTATAAATATTGCATCCGTGTATAAATGAAGGGTTTAATGGGCAAAAAGGCCCCTGAACTTACGAACCGTCAAATAAGCCTCTGAACTATCAGCCAAATAAGCCCCTGAACTCTTAAAAAAAGTCAAATAAGCCCTGCTGTCAAGGCTAAATGCTCAAATAAGGACTAAACGTTTTAAGATTTTCTCAAATATGGATCAAAATACACAATTTCAACAAATTAGAAAACATACATAAATGAAGTATTTTATCTTGACATTGGATGCGGTTTTTAGTAAAAAATGATCCTACATATAAACATTTTGATTTTGTTTTTTTTTTGCAAGTATGAGAATGAGAAAGACATTTTGAAAATTAGGTATGCAAATGAGAAAGCATTCAAAATCTTAACCCAAAGGCATGTAAATAGCTTCAAAACGAGACTCGAACTCACAGTCTTACATAATATAATTTGGCATAAATGCCACTTTACACCCTTAAGTGTGTACGGACTGACATTTTGCACCAATTTTTTTTATTTTGACCAAAACGCACCCTAAAATTTTATTTTTTTGTCACTTTGCACCATCCGACACGGTAGGACAAAACGACTCTATCACGGTGTCCGACGTGGCATGCCATGTGTACCAAAAAGTGACATATGACACGCCATGTGTACAAAAAAATGACACGTATCACGCCACGTGTACAAAAAAGTGACACGTATCACGCCACATATACCAAAAAATGACACATGGCATGCCACGTGTACCAGAAAGTGGCACGTGGCATGCCATGTGCATAAAAGGATACATGTCACGTGTCATTTTTTGTCCAGATGGCATGCCACATCAGATGCCATGACCGATCTGTTTGTCGTACCGTGACGGAGGGTGTAAAGTGACACAAAAATAAAACTTTAGGGTGTATTTTGATCAAAATAAAAAAGTTGTTGCAAGACAGTCCATACAAACTTAAAAGTGCAAAATGGTATTTATGCCTTATAATTTCCTCGATCTCTCTATCATTAAACCAATTGTTTTTAGGAATGGGAAATTCGAACTATAATAGACACTTTCTTTTAGTAGAAAATCAGGTCTCAATCACTCAGATAAATAATCCCATCCACGCATCAATGATCAATATGTGAGTATAATACAATTGGTCCCCCAAAAAGGGGGGAAAATTCAAGGGGAGTATATAATTATATATGGAGATGTTGCTGATTGCCAGACTGTTAAGGACACTGTAATACTAATGAGGGAACTGAAATTTGATTGCTCTATTTTTTTATTTTTTTTTTATGAAACAATTATAATAATTCTTCTGGGTCATGAAGCCATATAATTAGAGAGCAGGAATATGATATTCCAACAGAATGCTCGTCAAAATGCAAACAAACATCGTAAGGGGAGAAGAAAACAATATGAATATATTGGCGCTTTTCTCTGATAATACCTGGAGATCCGGATATGTGCTTTGGCTTGGTCTTTTTTAATCAAGCTCAATTACCGTTGCTTTTGGAAGTTGCAATCAACTACTACTATAATTAATACACATTGGGAAGCGTTAATTATGATTAATTAGTACTACTAGTAGTAGTACTTTATTTTCATTTCCTTTCCTAACACAGAAATGCACAATTATTAATATAATGTCCAACTTGATTAACCAACTTAGTACTAAAATTACATGTTCACATTTCGTGTGTGTATGTCTATATGTATGCATAAGAAATGACTTTTTCTTTTTCTATTTCCCATCCCCTTCACCTAGGTAAAAGGTTAGGAAAATGATGGTTGTTGCCTTGTTAGATGGAATCAGAAGCAAAGATAAATTTGGAATATAGTATATATACAATATAGAAAGGGGAAATAGCAATGAAATGAAAGTGAAACAAAGGAGGCAAGAGGAAGGCAACCATAAAGCATATTTTATAGTTTTATATTTAAAATATTGCAAATTATTCAACCATCCAAAACCAAGCTATATTTGCCAATTTGGGATAAAATAAAATAAAAAAATTTTCATGAATTTTGCTTTTAATACTGAAATTATTGTGGGCCAATTTTGAATGAATCTAGTTTTTGGTAAGGGCAATTCTGAACTTTTCAACATACCTATTAATAATTAGTTAATGGGTAATTATTTGATACAGATGCAGTGTAAATTTTGGATTCCACAGGCGGGTTGGAGTTGACACATGTCCATTTTCAAAACTAATTAAATTTTAAATATTTCAATCTAGTCCCTAGGGACACATGTCACCTTTAAAACCTATTTGTATAGTCTGCTAAACTTCACCGAGATGTATTATATAAACCCTTAGTTAATAATAAGATAATATTAAAATTTTGGGTAATCTTGTTGTGATATATCGATCATGTAAATGCTTTTACCGGCTAGGATGAAAGAAGAAATTTGATTTATGGTGGATACGGTTGCACAGGAACAATCACATCCACATGTAAGACGGGGCACATATTAAATGCACTAGGGCAGCAAAGTACGGTAGTTAAAACATCCATCAACGTTCAACTCTGGTGCGGGCAGTGGGCAGTGGGCACCGCTCAATCTACGGGCGAGGGATTCACCGGCGACAGTGGCCCTACCGGCGGTACTTGCTGACAACAAAATTGACTTTTCCCCTCTCCTGGTGCCTCGCATCATCACCGATCTAATTCCTACGTGTAAAGCGTGATAGGTAAAAAGCTTAAAAGACACCCATCACATGGGAGAATATCCCTCATCCCCACCGTCCATTAAAATCTTCCTTCTTTCTTTTCAACATCTCATTTCTGCCCGCGTGATCTTCACTCCTATTTGTTTTATTTTATCCAAAGTTTGGGGAGGAGGCCCTTCATCTCTCATAATTTGAGACTAATTACACGATCTAATTCCTTCAAAAAAAAAATTACACGATCTAATTATTCTTAGTCTATAATCTGTTTAAAGTTTTGATCATGATACTAATTATAACAAACATATTGAATTCTAAGGGTATGCTTTGACCAAAGAGAAAATCTTTGAGGATTTACATAAAATTAATATATACGATGATATGGCTTGTAATATTGGTCTCCCACTAACAAGACGTGGCTATAATCTAATCGAGTGTTGCATTTGAGTTATGACTTTAAAACATACTACTAATACAAATATAATCAAATACATATTTAAACTAGTATTGTCTTTTTTTAATCAAAGTATTTTGTTGATATAATGAACTTGAATCTAATTTCTCGAAATGTTAAAAGTGAAACCCTTTCATCAAATGTGTTTTTTTGACAATGAATGCGCCTATGTTAATTATGTCATTATGTTTATTGAACATGTTTTTCCCAATTAAGAAAAATGTACATAAAATAGGCAATTCCAAATAATTATCACATATATATGCCTTATCCCCTACATTACAATCATTTATATACAAGTAAAGTTGGTTGATGAAACGTGTGTATTTGGGGAGCCGTGTATTTGTTATAAAATGCCTTTTTTTTAGTAGTACCGATGGACGTATTGCCAAATGCCAATCCATTTTAATTGTGCAAGTCAGTTCGATTGACGAACAAAGCAACCATTATTGTCATTTGTCACATACGAGTAAATGTAATCAATCATACATTCATACTATTGTGGTAATTTTTTTTTTTTAAATCATATATACGGTGATGATGGATGATTATACAATACATCATTAATGTAAAGTTTATACTTCACAAGTAGGTTAAGAGGCGAATCCTTGTGTATTAATGAGGGGCCATGGCCCCCCCCAAAATGTAAAATTTCCTTAGTAGCATATATATTTTCTATATGTTTCATTTGAGGATTTTCAATTTGGTCCCCCCCCCAAAATTAAATTTTACATAGGTCAATTTATATCAACCCTCCACAAACTTATGAATCAAGATCCGTCTCTGAATGGGTTACAGAGTTGACAAATACCACATCCTATTAGAGATTATAAGTTGATTGAACTATGGTTAAATTAGTTAACAAGTTAGTCAATAGAAGCTAGCTACCACATCCTATTAGAGATTATAAGTTGATTGAACTATGGTTAAATTAGTTAACAAGTTAGTCAATAGAAGCTAGCTATTAGTTAGTTAATTCAGCTAATTTAGTTAGCTCTTCCCTGTATAGTAGGCTTAGTTCATTGCAGAATTTAGATTTTATGTTGCATTTTATTGTTTTCTTAAAACATTCCTTGATTAATTTTTTATTTAAATTTAAAATTCACTTCTTAAAGAACACATATCAATCATTCAACCTCACATGTGTAGTTTGTTAAATTTCAATGACAACATTATATAATTTCTTAATGATTAATGGGCTAAATTAAAAATAGTTCATTGGATACAAAAGTAACACATGTAAATGTAAATAGTTATTGCTAATTTTTTTTTTCAAAATATGCTATCGTGCTACAATGATTGGAATAAAAACATGATACTAGAACTAAAATAACATATGACAATGCATCAACAAATATTCCAAAAGCCTGAATTGTGTTAGGTACATTGATTGAATTAATTTGTGAAGCTTGTTTAATTTAACGTGATTAATTAACTTCGCAACTATTTGATAATTGTTATGATAATATAAAGAAGGGGATGAATACCTAGAATCAATGACTGTCAACAAAGTTATAAAATAAAGTTATATATCGGGTTCTCGAGTTCCATCGGGTTCTCGAGTCGGTTCCGCGGGTTCTCGGGTCGAGTCGGATTATTTATTTATATGTATAAAATAAAGTTATAAAAGTAAATATATATTTATTATAATATATATAATTATAATTATAAGTTTATATAATAAATATATATAAAGTAAATATATAATTACTTTATATATATTATATATATATAAAGTAAATACATATAATTATAATATATAATTTATATTTATTATTTTTTTAAAAAAATATTGTCGGGTTCTCGGGTCGATTTCGGGTTTCTTATCCGGAACCGACGATGGACCGAGAACCCAACTATATATTTAGGTTGCACCGAATGTACCATGGGAACCGTGGGAACCGACCCGATTAGCCCCGAAACCGACTGTATCGGTCGGGTTTTTGGGTCGGTTCGGATATGGACACCCCTACTAAGTAGGGTGCACGAAGAGTCCGAACCTTAATCTCCATCGGCATTGTTTTTTTTTTTTTCAGGAAACCCATTGGCATTGTTTGGTATCATAATCATAGTTGGATTAATTCAAGATCAAATAGATCACATACCTTTTACGGTAAAACATAAAAGGAAAAAAAAAGAAAATCACGTGAATCCAACAACAACAACAGCTATGAAATTGTTCAACCAAAGTACTATAGTCTTTTTTAGGTAAATTATGTCTTAGGACTTTGGAAAATTTGTGGGAAAATTTCTTAATTTCATATTTCATACACGATGAATTTTTGTTGAAAAATAGAAATTCGATAGGGAATTACGGGGGGGTCATAGAGGGAAGTTACATAATCGGTTAACTCGTGACGTGTCACAATCTTATCGAATACAGACAATACCACTTTCTCTCCCACGACGCTCCACTCTATTGGCTGCCACACAGTCAGATTTTTCCTTGTTTTTCAATAATATTTATTCAATTACTAGACTACCCCTGGTTTCTTTAGCTGTCAACGTATTTCAGGGAGTAGACTCATAATTTTGTCTAGTGCCAGCCGATGAACGCTTTAACTACTGTAATTAAGAATTAATTCAAGTAATTTAGCTTTGTCCTCACTCGCGATTTTCCACACGCAGTTATTCCCGCTCATTTTAGCACTTTATTTATTTCAAAATCGCTCTACTTCGCGGGTCCATTTTACCGAGTTTAAACTCGCATCCCCACCTTCCTCCACGTCACTCCTCAGTTTAAAAAAAAATTAAAAATAAAAAAAGGAAATTTCAAATTTGTAATTTAAACTTAAAAAATTGCAAAAAACAAATCCATCGTTCTCTTCTCTTCTTGGCTCGCACCTGTCCTTTGGAATTGGAATCCTTCATTTCAATTTCAAGTTTTCAACTGTTTATTTTATTTTATTTTATTTATTTATTTTTTTGTCTCTCTGCAACTCTTCTTTGTCTTAAAGAAGAAGAAACAATCTCTCGTTTTCTCTCTGTTTTCTTTCTACTTTCTATAGCTACTCCCTTACAAGCAATAAAGCGGAGTTTTAGATTAAAATTCAAAAAAAGAAAGAAAAAAAAACCGAAATGTTCTTCGCTTTTGTGTGTCAAGCCATGTGAGCTTACTGACACATTCTTCTTCTCCTTCTTCTTCTTGTTATATTCTTCCCCATTCTTACGCATTCTCCTAACCGAGTCACTCTGACTCAGTGAGTTATTTACACGCGCAAATATATACTCTTAAAATGGCGTCTTCTTCTCGAGCAAGAAGTAGCTCGCCGTTCTCGTATAGGAAACCTTCGAGTCCGTTCTCATCCACTTCTTCAACTTCTTCGTTTATGAGCAACAAGCTAATGCCTCGCTCGTGCTCGTCGTCGGCGTCTTCGTACTTCAACTCGGGCGGTGGATATGGTTCCCGATCCATGACGCCGAGTCGGTCCAGGTCCGATTCGATGTACCACGGTTCACGCGGTTACAATGCTCATACACCTGTGGCTTACGCTCCGGAGGAGATAATAGGCGAGCCACTGGAGGCGCCGAGATCGGGAGATAGTATTTCAGTTACGATTCGGTTCCGGCCGTTGAAGTGAGTGTAGATCTGAGTTTAGCTGATTAGATCTATGAACTGGGTATTTTCGATTTAATTGTTGTCAAAGCTTTATTTTCAGGTAATGCAACTCCTTTGAGTATTTTTTTTTTTTTTTTACTAATCTTTATTCTGTCCGGTAACAGTGAAAGGGAATTCCAGAAAGGGGATGAGATCGCGTGGTACGCGGACGGGGATAAGATAGTGAGAAATGAGTACAATCCAGCTACAGCTTACGCATTTGGTAATTGCCTAATTGGTTTTTGACTTTTAGGGTTGGAATTTATTGAAACCTTTTATTGCCATTTTCGGGAATGTAAGTGGCGATGCCGATTACTGATTCTATCCATTTGAAAAAAGAATCTCGATCTCGATTAATTTGGGGGTGAATTTAGTGGTTTTTGGTGATTGGAGTTAATCACTTAATTGGTAACGCTGTGCTAGTTCCTGGTTAAAATGATCAAGTATGGGTTTAGCGCTATTACGATATCTAAGCACTGGCAATTAATGTGGATATAGTATGTTAATTGGATTAATTTTTGACAGACAGAGTATTCGGACCTCATTCAACTTCTCAAGAGGTTTATGAAGTTGCTGCTAAACCTGTTGTGAAGGCTGCAATGGAAGGCATTAATGGTATGTAAATTGAGTTACTGACTAGAATTGATTTCCTTCAGTCAAATGCTAATTAAATGTTAACTATAAGAAATCAGATTAATTTTAGCTTGTTGCTCAAATATATCTGAGTTGAAGCTAATAATTTTTTTTTTGGAATTGAATTGAAGCTAATATTGGTTTCCTGGAATTGCAGGAACTGTTTTCGCTTATGGTGTTACAAGTAGTGGGAAGACACACACTATGCATGTAAGCCATGTTGCCTCCAACCTTGAGTATCATAGGAGTTCTTAAAATCAAGTTGCATGTAAATTTTGTTGCTCATTGTTCTGTCAAATGGACCTCTTGTTTGATATCAATTTAGTTGTAAAACTATACACTCAGATTTTTATGTGTGGCAAATTTGCTATTTAGTGTTGAATTTGACTGAAGTTTTCTTGGTAGGAAAGTTAGAGGAGGGAACTCCTAGAATAACTCCTAGAATAAATAACAGTGGGGTTTCCTCCACAAATGGTAACAAAGTAACAGCGCACATCAAACATTGCAAAATGATCTCGTAGGTAGATAGGGATCAAACGGTGGATTTTTTGTTTGTTTGTTTGTTTAAAGAATTGTGGTTTTTTTGAAGTGTATAATCAGTGGAATCTTTTGTAATTTATTGTTTCTATTTGGTTCTTGATAGTTGCACTACATGAACTTAGTAACTTTAGAACTTTATTCTCTAACCCTTCAGTCATTCTCTTTAGGAACTTATATATTTATACACACATCAAATCGAGATTGAGTGCTACAACATGATGCATCCTTAGAAATATGAACAGCTTATCTGTTCTTTAATATGAGTCTTGTCTGTGTTATTCTATCATAAAATAACATAATCTTTTCCCCATCTTACTTTTGACCTTTTTTCTTTGACAATATGCGCAGGGTGATCAAAATTCTCCGGGTATTATACCATTGGCAATAAAGGATGTGTTCAGCATGATCCAAGACGTAAGTGTTCTGACATAATCTGTTAGACCCTAAAACAGAAGTGTCAGATTACATTCCTTTTCATCAAGTTTAAATTCTTTAACCTGTTTTCACCTTGAATTTTCGTTCATCAGTATGTTCGATAAACTTGTGTGTTTGTCAGGGACCTTATGGTAACATGTGATGCTTTGAACTTTGAAGTATGTCATTCAGGATAATATCGCTTTAAAGAAATTACAGCTGGCACCTGATTAAAAATGTTCTTTCATTGTCATATATCTAACTCCATGGTTTTACTGTTTGTTTGTTTGTTTTTTCCCCTCTTCTTTCTTATGTTTCAAAGCAATCTTAAAGTTTATTTACCATTATATCTCATAAATATGAGGTAGCACTTACTGGGTTCGTATTTATTGTCTTGGACAATGGTTATGCTGCAAAATGCTTGTTTGTTGCAGCATACATCACTTGCATTAGATTTTTATCCCCATATAATTGTATAAATAAAGCTTGAATGACTAATTGTGTTGTTATTTCAGACTCCAGGGCGAGAATTCTTACTCCGTGTCTCATATCTTGAAATTTACAATGAGGTGAGTCCTAATTCTAAATTTATGATATGGTCTTGAAGTCAGAATTTCTTTCTTTAGGTGGTTTACTTAATGAAGTATTGAAGTTACTTTAATTTCAACTGTTAATTCTATAAGCTATGTGGTTAAAATTCTTCACCTTCAGTCCCTCTTCCTAAAGTTAGAATTTCTTTTGATATGGTTTCTGCGTATTGTGCTTCTGATATCAGGTGATAAATGACTTACTTGATCCAACTGGTCAAAATTTGCGTGTTAGAGAAGATGCCCAGGTTTGCATCTAATAAATATATAATCAATCATCTCTATAAATGCTTTTTTCCTTTTGGGTGGCTTGGTTTGAGATTGTCAGAAATTGTTTGTTCAGTTGCTGACAGAAGGTTTGCAATCTATGTTGAATCTTATCTTTTTGCTTATATTAACAGGGAACTTATGTTGAGGGAATAAAGGAAGAAGTGGTTTTGTCTCCTGGGCATGCCCTTTCTTTCATTGCTGCAGGGGAAGGTGCTTTCTGATGTTACTTTTGCTGTTTTCCTGCCATTTTCCTTGCTACTATTTTATTTTCCCCTGCTGTATGAATGATCCATTACCAAGGGTTTTCCCACCACTTAGATTCCAATTGATGTGTTTTGGTGGGCAGAGCACCGTCATGTTGGTTCAAATAACTTCAATCTCTTGAGTAGCCGAAGTCACACCATTTTCACACTGGTAAACAATCTTGATATAGGTTAGATATGTTGTACATGCCCTTTCCTTCCTAGTGTCTCTAAACTGCTGACAAATTTGCAGATGATTGAGAGTAGTGCTCATGGAGATGAATATGATGGAGTGGTCTTCTCTCAACTTGTAAGATTTAATTCATCTGTCATTTTCTCTAAAGAATATACGTTTGATTAAATGGCTTGACTTGCTTCTTTGTTTCTTTTATGCAGAATTTGATTGATTTAGCTGGGTCTGAGAGTTCAAAAACTGAAACAACTGGACTAAGGAGAAAGGAAGGATCTTACATAAACAAAAGTCTCCTGACTCTTGGAACTGTAAGTGCCTTGTATGAAAACTTTTCATGGATGAATGTTTATTACATTCCCAAGAGCTCATAAAACAAACAAACCTTGGGTAATGTCTTTTTTACTACTGTGCGGTATTATAGTTTCTGTTAATAAACATGAGTTTGAATCTTGACTAATTTATTTTCATGAACACTCTCAGTTTAATTCTTAAGAGTACGCTAAGTTTTCTGGTCAAGTTATTCATCTCTTTTGACTTTCATAGTCCCCAGTATCAATAACTATTACTTTAAGTATTATAATTTAGACCATATGGTTTTGATGTGAAGGTAATAGGAAAATTGAGTGAAGGAAAAGCATCTCATGTTCCTTATCGAGACTCTAAACTTACCCGTCTTTTGCAATCATCACTAAGTGGGCATGGTCATGTTTCGGTGAGTTGAAGACGTTCCAGCCATTATTAATTTATTATTGATGTTGAATAATACATTGATTGGTATAGCTTATTTTGTAGCGTGTCATCTTGTGCTCTTCTTATAAATTCATATTCATTGGATGTTTTCTTCATCATTTTGCTCTATCGGTCAATTTGTTCTCTAATCTTATTATATAATTCTTGTTCCACTATTGTGTATCCTTTATCTTGGCTAAAGTTAATTATTTTGCATTTTTTTTTCTTTAAATTCACAGCTTATTTGCACAATTACACCTGCATCTAGTAATTTGGAGGAAACTCATAATACGCTGAAGTTCGCAAGCAGGGCAAAGCGAGTGGAAATATATGCTTCACGCAATAAGGTCTCTATAGCCTTAGTGTGATTTTTCATGGCTATTTATATTTAACTATGTTTAAGACCCAATCTTATGCTACTTTCAAAACTATCTACATGCAGATTATTGATGAAAAATCATTGATTAAGAAGTATCAAAGAGAAATTTCAGTCCTGAAAGAAGAACTTGATCAACTAAGGCAGGGAATGATTGTTGGTGTTAATCATGAAGAACTTATGACCTTAAGGCAAAAGGTTTGGCATTTTCCTTTCCAGTCATATTGCTTTATTGACGATGTAATTCTTCATGATTTGCTTTCTTTGTGGGACAGTTGGAGGAAGGTCAGGTGAAAATGCAATCTAGACTAGAGGAAGAAGAGGAAGCCAAAGCTGCTTTGATGAGCAGAATACAAAGGCTTACTAAGCTTATACTTGTTTCTACCAAAAATACTCTTCCTGTATGTTTGAGTGATGTACCAAGTCATCAAAGGAGCCTTTCCCTTGGCGAAGATGATGTAAGTTCTTATCATAACAAATAGGTTCAACCAAAAGTGTGATTCATTATTTACTGACATGCAACCTCCGAATTCCACATACTTGAAGTAATTATAGTGCGTGAAAAAGTCTATATACACACACAGGGTCCAGGGACCATTCTATTCCAATGATGACAGTTTGAAAACAAAAATATTCTATACAACCTAGAATCAGTTAATGTTAAATTATTCAGCCTATGCATCTGTATCTCTATATCATATCACTCTGTTACTGAGTTTTACTATCCCCATTCTCCTTCCTTTAGTTGGACTTTATTACGTAGTAATATTACCTAGTCATGAAAACATTAATGTAGGTCTTCCTTTTCAGTCTTGTAACATGAGTATGATGTTAATTTTTGTCACTTTCCCTTGATCAGAAACTGGATGTACTGCGAGATGGTACCTTGCTCATAGATAGTGAGAATCAGAAAGATTCTCCATCTTCAAGTGCAGCACTTGCTTCTGATCCATCTTATGAGTTTAGACACAGAAGATCCTCCAGCAGGAGGAATGATGAGTTCTCACCAACTGGCAGTACTATAACTGAGTCAACTCAGGCGGGTGAACTTATCAGTGGGACTAAACTGGCAGTATGTTACTGTTATTTCATTTATTTCTACCTTTTCACTTAGCCTTTTGTTATGTTTTACCAGAAAGATACCTTGTATTTTTTCCTTATAAAATTTCTGTCTAACTTCACAGCAGATGTGAAGGGGCTTACACCCTCATAGGCGCATAATAAGAGCTAAAATTCTTTCCAACTATCACCTACCTATCACATACGACTGCGCTATAAACATTAGGAAATGGAATGTCTGCAACTCATTAGGCATCTATGCCTTTGCATTTAGATTACTCTTTTAAGACACATAATTGCTTGGGAAGCATCATTTTACAAGGTGTCAAAGAGTGGGTTGACTAGTTGACTAGTCGTATTCTATTCCGGTTTATTTCCCTTTTCCAGTTTAGGTATCTGCAGCTTCAAGTTGACATCCTCCAGCCACCGAACACCCACCGCACAGTTTTATGAGAAGATATTCTTGCATAATCTGTTGTGACTTTTTTGTTTGTTTTGACCATTATTTTAGTCAGACTATAGTAATATATAATCTTCCATTATTGCTTTAGTGAGTTATACATCAGAATGATTCCTCTTTATTAGTGTAATCTCTCCAAGACTCCAATGCAATAAATAATAATTTTAGGTAATAATTAAAGCAAACACTTCTATATAGGGCGGGATGACATCAGATCAAATGGACCTTCTTGTTGAGCAAGTTAAGATGCTTGCTGGCGAGATTGCATTTAGCACCAGTACCCTGAAGCGCCTGCTGGATCAGTCTGCAAATGATCCTGATAGCTCAAAAACTCAGGTATTTTTGTCTTCTATCCTGCATCTATAGCACATTTTAATTCACAGGCAGTACTTATGGATGTTCTTGTGGCTAGGAGTGGGGGCTTTGTTGGTATTTTAGGTTTAGGGGCTACTTAATTTATGTGGTAGAGGAAAAATTACTATTATTAATACTCATCCTCTAGTCTATTATAAATCTTAAAATTATCCAGATGTCCATGGGGTTAAATACGAAGTTTGAATCTAATTAATGCAAGGGGCAGCTCAATCTAGACTAAACTTTTGTTCTTTCTTGTATTTCTTGTATTAATCTACTCAACATTAGACTAATGAGCTTGTGTGGGTGTTTTCTAATACAGATTCAGAATCTGGAAAAAGAGATTCAAGAGAAGAAGAGGCAAATGAGGGTTTTAGAGCAACGCATACTTGAAAGTGGTGAAGCTTCAATTTCTAATGCATCATTTGTTGATATGCAGCAGGTATTGTTTGTCATCCTGTTTATAATTATATTGTATATTCTAATTATTAGGTTTTAAATTATGTAGAGGGTTTTAATTGCCATTCGTCTGTGGCCTATTAATTTTTAATTATATATATATATATATATATATTTTTTTTTTTTTTTTTTGCAACAGAAAGTTATGAGATTGATGACTCAGTGTAATGAAAAGAGTTTTGAGCTGGAGGTGAGTAATTTAAATCTTTTTTTTTCCTGTTAATAATGGAGTTGAAGACTCGTTAAACGATGTAATGTTTTTCTCCTGTTTCACCATTGATTAAGGCTCGTTAAACGATGTAGATATAAAGTACTAAATTGTTCCGGTGTTAATATTGGGGATTTAGCATTCATAAACAGGATTATCTATGTTCATGAAGTAATCAAGTTGATTATTTTGCTTGAAACAGCTGAAATCAGCGGATAATCGTGTCCTTCAAGAACAACTGCAAAACAAGGTAAAATCCTCTTGCTTGATGTCTTTTTTCACTCAATTCTTGAAAGGCTTTTATTACCTCTCAAATTTGATTCTTATTGTAACATTTCATCTTTTTATATCAGGTGCTGCTAGCTTTTTCTCCATATGTTGTATTTTATCCATAGTTTCTCCTAACATCTATTATTATCAAACTATTTTTAACGTATTTGTTTTTGTTGTTGGCAGTGTTCTGAGAATGAGCAATTGCAAGAGAAGGTGAATCTCCTGGAGCAGCAGTTGGCATCTCTCTCCAGTGACAAATTACCATTGTCATCAGGACAAGGAATTTCCGAAGAATATGTTGACGAGTTAAGAAAAAAGGTTCAATCTCAGGTAATTTATTTATAGTTGGGTTTGTCTAAACTCAACTCTTAATGTTACAGTTAATGACTTTACCTGTCTATTGTCACAAGCTGTGGACATAAACTGGTTTGATGTCAGCCAAGTTATATCCTGCAATTTAGTATTTGCATATACTAACATTTCTTTCTCTCTCTCTTCTTCTTTTTCTTTTTCTCCACATAATTTCATTCAATGTTACAAAACATGCATCTGCCTGCATTCACCTTATCATATTGCATATAGATGTCATTGTAATAATGCGGTAATCTATTGCTTGTCCCGTTTGTTTCACACACCTTTCAGATGTTCAACACAATGGAAGAATATAATGGTTGCTACTAAAGTTTTGTTAGCCCGTTTGATATTCTCATGCTCATTTATAGTTGTAGATGGCATGCAGTATCTTTTAAGTAGCTTACTGTTTCTTTTCTCCTTGTTTCTACAACTTACTCATAAGTCCTTTGTATTTTTATAGATTGTAACTAAGTCCTTTGTTATGAAATGCTAAGGTGCACATATTATGGACATAAAGTTTGTTTATCTGTTTTTCTTTCCTTAAATATTTGATCAAATAAAATTTTGTTGGGGGAATGCATACTTGTCGTATTAAGATGATTCATTAGTGTGCCTGTGTATAGCACTTAGACAAGATGATAAGATCCACAGGTTTGATTTTTTCTAAGTGGTCTATGCCTTGCTTGTACCTTTGAACTGATATACAATTTGTGTTTATCTCTGCAGGAAATTGAGAACGAAAAACTTAAACTAGAACAGGTGCAGCTTTCAGAGGAGAACAGTGGACTGCGTGTCCAAAATCAAAAACTGGCTGAAGAAGCTTCTTATGCAAAAGAATTAGCATCTGCTGCTGCAGTTGAGTTGAAGAACTTGGCTGGTGAAGTAACCAAGCTCTCAGTACAAAATGCAAAGCTGGAGAAGGATTTATTGGCTGCTCGAGAGTTGGCACACAGTAGAGGTAACCAAACTGTCAATGGCATCAACCGCAAGTACGGTGACAACACAAGACCTGGGAGGAAAGCAAGGCTCTCTGGCCGCTCTCATGACCTTTCAGGGGCAGCTGGTGATGACTTTGAGTTGTGGAATCTTGCTCCAGAAGATCTAAAGATGGAACTCCAGGCTAGGAAACAACGGGAGGCAGTGCTTGAAGCTGCACTAGCTGAGAAAGAATTCATAGAAGATGAATACAGGAAAAAGGTTGAAGAAGCAAAGAAGAGAGAGGAAGCTCTTGAGAATGATTTAGCTAACATGTGGGTGCTTGTTGCTAAGTTGAAGAAAGAGGGAGCTGCTACCCCTGAGGGTAATACAGTCGAGCAGCATAGTAATGGTATGGAAAATGTTCATGAGCCAAAAGCAAATGGCATTGAAAGTACCAATGTCCTGAAAGAGAGACAAGTATCAGATGTGTCATCAAAACCGGCTAATGAAACACCAAAGGAAGAACCCCTGGTTGTTCGCCTAAAGGTTTGTTTACCCTGAACATACTTTTCAAGTATAACATGTTTGTAATTACTGAAGTTTCTCATTTCCTTAACTTTATTACTCAGTCCTGGGCTGTTTTATGATTATCTGATATGCCGCATGGTTACTTCTGCTAAAGTAAACTTGGTCTAGCTTTGTTAAACCAACCCAATTTGATCAGGGCCCTTCATTGCCATCTGAAAATAGCGAAATACTTTCACTCAAATCATATGATGTTGTTTAGAATTGTGAAAGCATCCTGAATAGTTTAATAATGTTGCTAACCTTCATAGAGCCTCTAGGAACTTTTGATTTATTCACTAATGGGAGATACCGATATTTTCATTAAGTTACCGGTATTATACGCCCACTTTTTAACTTAGTGTTACATGCTTCCAGGCGCGAATGCAAGAGATGAAAGAAAAAGAACTCAAATCCATGGGAAATGGAGATGCCAATTCCCATATGTGTAAAGTATGTTTTGAATCACCAACTGCAGCAATTCTTCTCCCTTGTCGGCATTTTTGTTGTAAGTCATCTTCTAATCCATATTCTACTTTTGCACTTTGTATTTATCAACTATGTATAGAAGTGCTTATCTTGTGCCATGTGCCCTTCTGCAGTATGTAAATCTTGTTCACTTGCTTGTTCGGAGTGTCCTATTTGTCGCACAAAAATTTCGGATAGACTTTTTGCATTCACTTCTTGACAGCTATTTATACCCTCCTAATGAAGGTCATGCAAATTTACTCTCTTATTTTCATCAATTGAGAAAGTATGATTAATTATGCTTTTTCATAAAAATTGACATTTTTTTCAATCCTTCTTGTTTGCAGGGTTCGGGATCACCTGTTTGATATTTTGGATGTGATAAGCGGGTGCAATTCTTTCATTAGTTTGTCTGTATGTAACTGTTTAAAAGGTATATCAAATTATCAATAGCTTGTTGTTCAATACCTCACCGAGAGGCTGTAAAAATAAGAAGAGATTAAAGGTTAAATAGATTAAGAGAAAAAAAAGGGGGGTGAAAATCACTACAAAAAAAAAAAATCGAATACAAGATGTTGCTTTGTTTTGAAACTCGCAGCAAAGGTTGTGATGTCTTCTTAAACTTTCAATTGTTATTGTACAGAAAAACGATTTTACGCTTCTTATGAAGCAAGTTTTCGTGCTTTTCCCATCTATAAAATGTGTTGTTCATAACCCTTACTCCCTTAGTCATTCCCAAAAAAAGAGAAATTTTGCAAGAATCTCGCTAATTTTTCTTAGCTCTTCGCTTTGGATGATTCGTTAGTCCTCCGTACAGTTAAAGATTGAAAAAAGCACTATCTTCGAAGTTTTTATGGTTGAATTTTCGTAGACATTAAAGATACTTTCATGCAATCCTTCAAATTTCAATTACAATAGCATGGTCCGAGGCCAGAAGCTGGAGTTTCTGTGAATATTTAGACGAATTATCTGTAATCATTTCACCGCTGTTTTGGGATTAAACGGAGTTTTAAGTGTAAATTTCATTTCAATCGTTGCTCTAATAATCTTATCTAATTTGTATATCTATACGGTTGCTAAACAGTGTCCAAACAGAGCTTAAGTGCAAACTCCATTGCTCTAATAATCTCATCTAATCTATATATCTGTACGGTTGCTAAACAGTGTCAATCGCATCGCTACCGTTCGACAAAGGCACCCTTAGCTGCTGATTTCTTCTATTCCTTTTGCTTCAAATCTCCATCTCTATCTGTCGATTCTAAAGGTGAAAATATAAAAGAAAATGGAACAGTGTTTTGAGGTTTGTTTTATTCTATTAATCAAGTATTGTACTTTTATTGTCCGAGTGGGAATCCTTGGAAATTGGAATTTCTTCCTTTTTCTCGTTCTGACCAGGAGGTTTCACTTCTCACACGGTATACACCCGGATTTGGTCAAAAGAAGTAGAGGTTTTGAGATTGGAATTGTCGGTTTGATAACTAAAGAGAATAAGATTCAATGGAGGAAAACGAAGGTGTTACGAAACTTTCTTCTATTTCCTCGGAACGGGAACATTTTTGAGAAATAAATGAAATTACAGAAGTAATAGTAGTAATCAACAAAACTAAACTACCCATAGAATTACAGAAAAACGTGGGAAAATCACTGAAAAAAAATAAAATGTAAAAAAGGACCCTGATCCAAAGACAAAACAGATTGAAAAAAAAAACATTCCATATGGACATATTCTCTTTTCCCTCCAGCATGAACTCGGAATATTTCTACCGAAAATGTCTGGATTTCTTGTGAGAATTAGAAGAGCTGATTTGAGGAACTAAAAAACTTCCATCGTCCCTCTCACAGCCAAATTTCAAAACGTTCGTCTCTTTGACCTTGAACCCATTTACCAAGTCATTCCCAGGAACAAAAAACAAAAGCTGAGGGGATCGAGAAGGAGGAGAATAAGAAACTTGAGGCACCCAAATTGCTTCAGATGAAAAACAATCAAAATCTCCTCCCTTGATCACTTGTTCATCAATAGTCTGCATTAAGTTTAAACAATCCCATAAATAAACATTAAGAAATTAGGAAACGCTTAATAAAAAAATTAAAAAAAAAAAAAACTGTCTCAACTCAATCTTAGATGTAAACCTTACAGAAACCATTGGCCGTGTTTGAAGGGTCAAGAAAGTCGTCGACGCGCCAACCCGGTAATGTTTCCATCAAGTATTCTGATATACTGCTTGTGGAAATCGAAGCAGTGTCACTAGTGTAATTATTATCTTCAACTCTGTAATTAGCTGCTGTTGAACAAGGCAAATTATATGGGTTCTGATCATTTGAAGGAGAAACCGAACAAAATCTCTTGGAAGAATGGGATTTACTTTTATTATGAGTCGTCTGATCAGAATCCACAGTTGCACCATACCCATTAGATGAAGATGAAGTTGGATTTAACAAAACAGGGGAAGAAGAAGATGAAGAAGAAGAAAGCTTAACACCCGTAAGAAGAAACCGATTATGTTTCTGGGTATGTTCATTTGCTCTATGAATTGGAAGGTCACATTCTCTACATAAAATTGCCCTATCTTCTTGACAAAAAAGAAACCCTCGTCTCTCCTGCAAAAAAAACAAAAATAACCCAGAAATCATTTACCTAATGAATCTATCTTCCTGCATAATTATAAAAAACAGGGGAGATAGGCTTAATTTAGTAATTACCTGACAAATGTCGCAAAGTGGGGATTCTTTGAAAGTCGGATGAAGAAGAGAGAAACGAGAATGTTTACTTGCAAGCTTATTTGCATGGTGAACTCGACGGTCACAGCTTTCACAGAGCGCAGCTTCGTCGGCAGAACAGAAAAAAATGGCTTCTTCCTTGTCACATACATCACACCAAATCTTCATTTTTGTTCCTGATTTGGCAAAATTTGTGTTCCGAGGGTTTGATATAAAGGGAAACTAATTATGGTGAGTGGGGAAGTAATTAAGAAAAAGGAAGAATAGAGACAAAAACGTTATGGGCGTATGGGCAATGAGATAAACAGCTAAGTTTCAGGTCTTTAACTCTTTCTGACTTTGAAGGAAAGCTCTGGATATATAGATATAGATGCCTAACTAGACTCACTTTCTCTCACTTTTAAGAGTTTTTTTTTTCTCTTTCTTGAGTAAAGAGGAAGGTGCAACTTGGCTCAATGGCTTGTTTCTGGAACTTTTTTGGGTTTATTATTATATTGCTTCTTTTTGGCTCAAAGCCTTTCACTCTCAATTCTGAAAATTTGTCTGAAAGTTTTAGAGCATGGCATTGGCAGCATTTACAACCAACCCCTCTTTCTCTCAGGAATTATAATTATTCTTTCATTTTATAATATATATACTAGTAAGAGATAAGAACTGATAAAAATATATAATTAGAAGATCTTTTGGACTCTGATGTTTGATTTGATTTCAGTTTCTGAACCTTTTTTTTTAATGCTTGTTGTTTGTCTTCCTTCAGCCATAGTCATTTGTTTTTTGAACACAATAATGAAATATGCATTCAGATTTCAGATTGCCATACTTGGAAAGTTGACAATATTTAATTTTCGATTATCATGCGCATATGAGTAGTAATTAGTAAGGGTCCTAACTATGACTGAATTTACTTTTTTGGGACCATTAAGAGGTAGTTGAAGATTTCACAGTAAATTTATTACTTTCCCATTATGGAAAGAGGCATCCCTACCATTTTAGGGTTACATGTATACAGTAATAATAATATAATAATAATTAATTAAAAGTAGCATGCGATCTACCTAATGCATATCCGTAATAATAAGAAAGTAAAAAAAATACAATTTTGGATTTTAAGAATTCATATTCAAATCTTCAAAAACAAAATGATAGTAAATTTTTTTTTCAAAGAAATATGATAGATATATAAATTAGTTACTCTTTTTTTTATGTGAAATAAAGTTCATGAGCAAGGATTGCTATCCCATCTTCAAGGTCAGGACAAATCGTCGACTCAATTTAAGATTTACAGATCCATTGGACTTTTAACCTATGGGTTTTTCGAAATTTACAAATCCCAGCGGAGTTCCGAACCTAAATGGGGAAAGCTTACAGTAATGTAAAATATATAGTAAATGATTTAGGTTAAAGTTTTGTAAGAAATATTTAGTTTTGAATATTTACATTTTTTTAGGGAAAAGGTCATTTTATTTACCCATATTTTTTATACGTACGTATGAAGCAATTAGAGACTACTCAGAATGAAATGTGCTTCCGAAACTTCATTAAGTCACTACCAAATGTATTCTAAATCTGAGCGAATTTCCATTAATCAACATTTCTCTCAAATTAAACTTATAGATACGTGTTTAGAATTAGAAACTTTTATTTATGACAAATTAACTTTTATCCTACCCATGAAAATATCATTTTAACCCCAAATTAACACGCTCACATATATAGTACTAGACTTTGGCACATTCACTCCGTGAATGCAATTATATTTGTAAAAAATACAGTTATTTATCTTTTATGAATTTTTAAATAAACACTTTCACATGTATTTTTTTTAAAAATTAAATCTATAGATAAGTAAATAGTTGGTAGTTTTTTGTTTGAAAAGTTTGTGGTAGTTATTTCTAGATTTAAATTTGGGGTGATTTTCTTTTCAAATGGATAGTTTTTTATTTTTAAAAAATCTTAAAATACATTTTTACCCTTTAATTGGTGATTTTCTTTCAAATTGATAATTTTAATTTTTGGTATTAATGTATTTTGTTAACTGAGTTTGTCTCCGAATTAACTCGTAAGACAAACTCAGAGACTCACATTATAATTAGTATAGATAGTAAGTTTTTTTGGTTTAATTGTGTTGCATGAAAGAGTTGGAGAGAAAAGACAGGAGCTCAACTTGTGGGGGGTTGCTAGCTGTTCTTTTAGAAAGTTTTAATTATTGTCAGCACAATTCAATGATTATAATATATATATATATATATATATACACTATATTACAATATAATAATATAATAATAATAATGATAATAATAACTTAGTATTCTCAATCTATAGTAGTATCATTTTTCCATTTTCTCTCTGATTCAAATTTAATGATAGACTTTCTATAACATTGGTGGATTTTGAAAAAAAAAAGTATATATAATGTGTGTAGTCGGTAGTTGACAAAATGTAGTGCCATATTAACTCAATGGTAATGACATGCTATGGTAGACAATTAGTTCAAATTGATAGGTGCATCCGCATCTATAGGGTTTTGGGTTCAAGTATTTCTATATTTGGTTTTTGTACCATTTTATGTAGATTTTGTGTTCTTTTATGTGAGATTAATTAGTTAATTTGTTATACCTTTATTACGGCTTGTTGGCTTATTAAAGCAATAGAAATGCTTTTGTGTTTGTGATTTTTCATTGAATTATTTGAGCATATAAAGAGATTTGATTTTACATTGGATTGTTTGAGTATAATGAGACATATTTAATTATAATGAGATTTCCTGTTATTGTATTTCTTAGAATTAAGGTAGGGAAAAAAAAAGAAGGTAGACAAACACGAAACTTGGACTAATAGTAATATAGTATAGTATATAGTTGAGAAATGTAGTGTATAACTCTCGCAAATTTTTTACTTTTGAGTAGTTGAATGAAGAGTGAAGACTGTAATAAATGGAACAATTAAACAGGAAAAAAAAAGACTTTAGCCAAATCAAGAAAACAAAAGAAGAAGATCATTAATTAAATTTTAGTTGGAATATTTGGCAAGTCTATGTATCGGGGGTCTATCATAGTAATTGGTTTTAAATGTTGATGTGTAGGGCAACGAAAAGAATAATGGACATGCTGTTGAAAAGTAGATATATTAGTTTGCAATAATTATTGTTATTAGAAAAAAAAAAATGGACTGAGTAATCTGACCCCAAAGGCCAAATGGCATCAAATTAGAGCATTTTTGTTTTTCTACCAAGATTAAAATTATTAGCAAATTGCTAAGATAATGCTAGACTTGTCAATAATGCATGTTAACAAACTACTATATGATCATCATCAAGTTCTCTCATGTGGAATTGTTTTAATATTATTAGTATATTTCACAAACCTTGGTCGCGGCATCTAATAGCTAATCTTTTAATTAACATCAAATCTTAAATAGAAAAACTTTTGGTGTTTATTTTTATCATTTTTAGATTGAAACCCAAAATCTTACTTAAAAGGATACTTATTTATTTATTTATTTGAAGTTAAATAGGGAGTATAGAAAAATGTTACCTATAGGTATAATGGATTATAAATGATTAGGCAATGGTAATGCAAATAAAGTTATGCTTAGCATTGAAGTTAAACATGCTACTATAGTAATTAATTATTATTATTAACTAAAAGCAAGCCTTAGTGAAGTAATAGAGAATCATATTAATTTGTTTCCAATAGGGAAAGTCCATTTATCCTAATGATTGTTAAGATTTAAGAATATATAATTAATGTGTATTCCATATAGTTTATTATAAAAACTTTAGGGATTTCAAATTCTCCAAGTATCATTGTATCAAATGCAAAAAAACCTAGCCGTCCTCTCCTCTCTCCCCCTTCTCCCTTTGCCTTAGTTTTTTTAGTTCTCGTTAGTATTTCTGACTCCTCCTCCTCCTTGGTTATCACAGCAAGGGGGAGGAGGAGGATTTGGATTTTGTTAATTTCTTTGTTTTTTCGATAAAGGATTCGGATCTACAGATTTATCCAGTTCTTATTTGAGTTTGTTTTTGAGTTGTTTTGAGTCAGTTTGTTTTATCAGTCTCAGTTCTTTTGGAATCTGAGTTGTCGAGTCTGAATTTTATGATAGTTTTAAGGATGACCAACCTTTTATTTATTCAGATCTTTGGTAAACTCGTGGTAATCCTTTTCTTTTGGGTGCCAAGGAAGAGATCTGTGCGTCGAATCAATCACTTGATCATCGTTGATCAAAGCTTTTTGTTTTGAAGAACAAGCGACAACGAGGAGGTGATGGACGTGATAGCGAGACATCAACATGATTCACGACAGGCGTTTTGGATTTCCAAGGAAGATCCAGTTCTTCCAGTGCAAAATTTAATCGATTATAGGGTTTTACCGAAATTTGAAGTAATGAAGGATGATATTCTTAAAATTATTGTAAAATCAGTTATTTTGTACTTTCACCTTATATAAATGAAAGTTAGTTATTTTTCCTTAAAAAAAAATGCAAAAATGTGTGGACCTAACAAAGAGTAGTGTCACTTTCTATTCTCTAATTATAAAATTACTAGATTGTTTAACTACCCAAAATGGAGTTCCCAACCGATGGTATATATGGAGTATACCGTATACGTTTAATAATTAATATATATAAAAAGCAATTAGGATCGGGTCAGACTTAAGACAAATGCAGTCATTATACTGGATTGCTAAATACCGTCCCATTTTTGCTATTCACCGCCCCATTTTTTACACTTTTGCCCTTTGCTTCATTTTCTAATCTTGAAACTATCACGAACGTAGAATAGTGTTAACGTGTTGTATTTTGATGATGATTTAAGAAAAATGAACGATAACGTGCTATATTTTGATGATGATTTCAGAAAAATACAATTTTTGACGAAATTTAGGACTGATGACCCGTGCCGTCCCAAGAGGGCGGCTTACCGTGGCGAAGCCGCCCCACTTGGGAGGCTCAACCACGGTGGGGCGGCTTCACCATGGGCAGGACGCCCCGATGGGGCGGCTCGGCTATTTTTTTTTAAATAATTAATATTTTAAAAAAAATTTGGTCTAGCCGCCCCATGAGGGCGGCCTGCCGTGGCGAAGCCGCCCCGCCGTGGCGAAGCCGCCCCAGTGGGGAGGCTCCGCCGTGGCTGAGCCGTCCTAGCGGGGAGGCTCAGTGTAAAAGTGTAAAAAGTGCAAAGGGTAAAGGACAAAAGTGTAAAAAATGGGACGGTATTTAGCAAAACTAAGGCGGTATTTAGCAACCCCATCATTATAATTGCCTAGTTGATCTTTTAGGCAGTTCCCGACGGCATTGAAAAATGCCTTGTCTAAGGCTGCTCGGGTCTATAAACGTATATATCTAGCTAGTACGAATTAATATGATATTTATTTATTTTGTTTCTTTCCATATTTCAATCTAAATTTATGGAAGAATAAAAGATTAAATTTAAATAATTTGGTTAAATATTTATTAATTACTACTCCTCTGTTTCTATTTAAGATTTTTTTTTTGAGCAAATTGATCTTCTCAATTCCATTTCATCAAAAAAATCAGGAGGATTACAAAACGTGTGAGGACATGCCACACCAAACATGAATTGCACCTACATTACAATCTAATTGTGCTAACTCATGAGCCAAGCTTTTACCTAATCCACCTATACGACTGAAAGAGCAAAAAAATAAATGAGAGGCTAAACTCTTAACATGATGACCCAAAATCCCGAGAAATTATTAGTTGGGACGGACCTACCACGTCATCCATGGGACTAATCAATAGAATTTTACCATGTCAAATTAATTTCTTAAATTAAAGTACGATTTTAGCCCAAGGTTTAGCCTCCTTTTAAAACAAACCTTTTATAAAGGGTAAGTCCCCAAATTTGGGATTTTATTGGGATAGAGTTTTAGAAAATTGATGAATTATCTTCATATCATTGGTTGGTCCCATAAATGACGTGGTGAATCCGTCCCACCTAATAATTTCTCCAAAATCCCTCCCTCCCATAAAGTCTCTCTCCTGGACGTGTAATCTCTTTTAAAGCCAACATTGAATCACTTTCTACCTCACATGAGGTAAATCCATAATGCAACCCTATAATCAACCCAAATCTAGTTCGCATACATTTCTATTTAAAATTGTGTACTTTTAATCAAAGCATTCTCATATTTGACCAATGTTAAAAGAAAAATATGTAGAACTAAAATTTCAAAAAATATGCTTTGAAAATCTTGTATTCCAAGGCTTATATTTTAAAATTTTTTTAATATATTTTTTTAAAAATATCAAAGTTGAAGTTGTTTGATCAATAATGGACAATTAGATAAAAGCAGAGGGAGTAATTTGATTACAACTATTTCCTAAATTATATTCGGAAAAAGAAATGAATTATAAATTATATCGATCATTTCATATATTTTTTTTTAAGTGAATTACTAAATACCGCCCCCTTTTTACTAGGTACCGCACTCCTTTGGACAATTTTGCCCTTTCCTTCAAACTTCAAAATTTTCAATTCTCTCAAATTCTCTCAACCTTCAAACTTTCAAAACTCAATCATTCAAAATCATTCAAGTAAAACAACATCAAAACGCATGAACAAAGATTTTTCGGATTGAAAGTATGGTTTTTTTTTTTAAAAAAAAGCAAAAAAACAAATATCTATTTATCATTAATCAAATATTAAAGATCTCTTGCTAATATTGACATATCCATACCCATTTAAATTAAATGAATTATCAAATACT
>AWWV01011114.1:0-61074 GCA_001974805.1 Corchorus capsularis
TCNCTCTTTCTCTTCTTTAAACGGTTTTTTTTTTTAAAATCTTTTAATTTTCTTTTGTCCCTTTAATAAGTATTGGACAATTTATTTAGTTTAAATGGGTATGGATATGTTAATATTAGCAAGAGGACTTTAATATTTGATTAATAATAAATAGATATTGTTTTTTCGTTTTTTTTTTTAAAAAAAAACATACTTTCAATCCGAAAAATTCTTTTACCCATACCGGATGTCGCTACTCCATGAATTTTGATGTTGTTTTGTTTGAATGATTGAGATTTGAAAGTTTGAAGGTTGAGAGAATTTGAGAGAATTGAAAATTTTGAAGTTTGAAGGAAAGGGCAAAATTGTCCAAAGGAGGGCGGTACCTAGTAAAAAGGGGGCGGTATTTAGTAATCCCTTTTTTTAAAGATATAGAATTAATTGTCCATGGTTTACTTATCAAAGATTTTTCGATCATCATTCATCCCACAAATAATTTGGAGATATAAAGAATTGTCCATAGTTTGGAGATTTGTCTACCATAACAATAACAAGTTTTTCATAAATTGTAAAAGTTTTCCTTTGTCTTTGAAATTTGGATCGAAATTAAAGAAATGTCAACCAATCAATTGGCTAGCTATTTAATTTTTACGTATCCATCACTCAAACTTTTCCCTTTCTTTCGTTCATTTTCACCTGTATATATTCTTCATGAATTATAATTGAATATTAGATACATTAATATCTCTGATAAATCACAACTAAAAAAAGAAAAAAAAAAGACTTACAACATAAGCATATATTATTAAACAAAACATGTTGATCATAAACGACACGAAATTGCTTTTGAAGTTGGCTTAAAAAGAGGAACCAAAACGTGGTAGTTAATAGTTCACATCACGTATAATGTAATGAAAATCTTGGTGTAATATTGTAGTAATGAAATGGGAAAAGCAAAAAAATAAGATTATATTGAATTGACAAAGGATCTTTGAGATCAAGGAAATCGGCTAACACACATAACACGACAAATAACACTTTTTCAGAGCTGGATATGGATGATCTAAATCTTATAAGAATATTGTTTTAAAAACATTAAAGAACTTAAAAAATGAAAGAATGTAAAGATCATGAAGCAAGTTGTTTGTCAGCATCAAAGAACAAAAAGGCAAGGAAAAAGAAAAAAGAAGATAAGGGAGAGAAATAGAACATTGCACTTTTTAATTATTTAAATTAATAATATATATATATATATATATATATATATATAGTTCCAATATACTTCTCCTTCTCCACATGGTGAAGAGATTTTTAAAGCATAAAGAATTCATAATCATGGGGCGGAGGAGCTTGAATTTACCTAAAAAAAACATGTGGGAGATTGATTCTTTTTTCCTTTTTTTTTTCCTTCTCTTTCAACTCTCAAAATTGGGCTGGAAGACAGCTAGAGAAGGAGGAAAAAGTTGATCATCACGTTGTACATGCATATATGCACCCATATGTTTGGGGTTCAAATCAAATTGTGATTGACATTAGTGATTGTAGTTGAAAATTACTGTAGAAATAATCAACTGCTGTCTCAATTAGGTCTATTTATGCATATATATACAATAGATAAAGTAATAAAAAGAATTAATATTTTTTACTAATACGTTTTTATCAAGTAGTGTAAGTTACCTCATGCGAAATCTAAATAGTAAAAAAGTTATTTAAAGAATACTACGTGTCAAAATTGAAATCCTGACGATATGTTTTCGAGATATATTGAGAATAAACTTTTCAACTTTTAGAGTTTAGAGATCGTGATTCAGGAGATTCAATGAAATTAGAAAGTCAATCATGATTTCGTTGCTTAATCTTAACAAAAAGGTAAATTTTATATGCTTTATGAGACATGTGCTTTTATTGGTTAGATACATTCACTTTCACCTTGATCTTTGATATGAGAATATCAAAAACAATTATGTAGATATATAGATGAGAGCACAATTTTAAACTACAACTATGCCTTTTTTTACCAAAAAAAAAAAACTACAACTATGCCTTTGCTATGGCTAGTGCGGCATGTACTTTTCTCCATCGAATTCAATATAAAATGGCAAATGTTCATATTTTTTTTTCTTTTTCTCAAGCATCGCTAGCACATGGAAAGGAAACATAAAAATGAGTCTAAATCGCGTGTTAATGGGAAAAGCTTATCTTTCTTGCTCTCGTCTCATATAGACATTTCAGCTTCAATTGCATTTGACATTTCTGCTAATTGTACGTCAAAAACTCATGCACAAAAGGAGGAAAAAGTGCATTCAAATTTCAATGTGATGACTCGCACATTTGGAAATTATTTATGACTTTTGTGATATCTATAATATACCTCTAAAAAGGCATATAATGGCTCTACTATTGCTACTCTACTTATTCAAAGGTAATAACTATTGAATTTTTAAATTGAATTCAAAACTTAGATAGTACTAGTATATTTTCTATCATGAATAAATATCTTTTATCTTAAAATTTAGCAAAAGCTATTGCCAAACTTTATCGATCCAAGACTAATTAATTCCTTAGAGTAGGGTTCCCTAAAAAAAAAAATTCCTTAGACTAGGGTTCGTTTGGTAGTAGGAAGAAAGGAAAAGGGTAAGGAAAGAAATTTCATCAATCCAAGGGTTGAGCTACAAAGTAGCATGTATGATTGTACATCACAACCATTGGATTGAGCAAATTTCCTTTCTCATCCCTTTCCTTTCTTCCTACTAATTCTTTTTGAGTAGAGAACTCGGAAGGTTAAAATCCTCCAAATGAATATGTTTTCGTGAATCGAATTTGAGTTCTCTTCCTTATCAATAGAAATCGCATATCATCTCAACAATTATTCGTTGGAAGTAAGTATATATAGTATTGCCATCAGGTATTTGGCCTGTTGGTAGAGTACTGAACTCTTAGTTTCAGCCTACCCAGACCATGAGGTCTTAGGTTCAACTCTCACGGAATGTGAGTTTGTTTGTTTATTTGTTAGGTAGATAATTTATGTTTGAGTATAGAGATTTATTTAAATTGTAATTAGATGGGGAAGGGGTTTGTTGGCTCATAGATCAACGTTTCGGTAATGTAGCTAATCATGTAGCGGTGTACGGGTATTTCTGTGCGTTTGTAATCCCAATTTCTTCAAGAAATGAAAATGATTCTTATCTAAAAAATATATATATATAATATTATCTTAAGAAAAAAAATCTCCGAAAAATGAACAAGTTACCCAAATATTTCAAATGGGCTATCATTCTCTAGAGAGTAGAGACCAAATATGCTCTCCAAAGCCCGATAGGTCCATTAATAGCCCAAATCAAAAGCTAGTGAGCTACAATTTCCAGTTTTGAGTCTTTTGACGCAACGCGACGCGACGCGACGACGCGTGTAACTCACAGCAACGCCCCTCCTCCGCTCCAACTCATTGAAGGAGAAAAGAAGATTTGGTTTCTAAGGCAGCTGAACTTGAACGGTCACTAGTTAGCGCCAGCTCTCCCGCCATTGTTCGAACGCCACACAATGGCTGCAATCGTCACTCTGCCACGCCCAACCCCTTTTCTTCACTCTCCTCCTTCTTCTTTTCCGAATTATCAACAGGTTTTTCTTTATGCTCTTTTTCTCTTTCATATTATTGGGATTTTTCTTTTCTTGTTTTCCTTTTCAGGTTCTTAAATTTTTTGTTTGTTTCGAGTTGAAGTTAAAACCCAAACTTTCTAAGCTATATGGAATGATTTTTCAGGGAAATAAGAAAAAATTTAACTTTCCTTC
This sequence comes from Corchorus capsularis, assembly GCA_001974805.1. Classification (NCBI taxonomy): domain Eukaryota; kingdom Viridiplantae; phylum Streptophyta; class Magnoliopsida; order Malvales; family Malvaceae; genus Corchorus; species Corchorus capsularis. Next base: position 3,769 of record AWWV01011114.1, read on the forward strand.
TTTATAGAGCAACATTTTGAATAATCTTCTGACTTCTGGTGTTATTTATCTCATTCTTTTTTCTAATTTAAGTTTATGCCATAGGTGTTTCATTGCTCTCTAATGCAAACTCCATTGCTGAAAGCTTGGAACCCTAAAGGGAGGTTGAAGCCCTTCACTTCAACAACTTCAATAGAGTGGAGGAGGAGGAGGTAGAATTTGCTTTGTGTGTGTTTGTTTGCTTTTCATTTGGGCACCAATTACAAAGTAATACCTAAAAATGTTTCTCGTGACTGTACTAATTACCCTTGAGCTGTTTTCTATTTCTTCTAGCATATTGATGGTAACAGTTTTGAATCCTAATAAAACAGGAGAACTTTGATCTGTGCAGTCAATCAAGATGCTGAGAAAGCCTTCCAAAAGACTATAGAAGTGGACAGGCTCATTGATTTGTTGAGGGAGGCAACCCCCAACGAAGTAAGCATTTGTTTTTTTTAGCGTTTTCTCATCAACAATCCGAACTATTCATATTTATGCTCTTTCAAAGAGTGATGGCTTTTTGTAGCAAGGTTGCTTCTTTTTATCTGAAGTGATTAATGAAACATGACAAAGGGCTGTTATAGTGCTCATTCTGCTTACTTAGTTCGGCTGGACTTCTGGCTGCGAAAAGCATGCTAGAATTAGTCTGTCTCTTATGAGATATGATTGCAATGAATGGTCTTTGTTACCACTCGGTTGTCAATAGATTTTTGGCAACATTTCCATCTATTATTTATGCAGAAATCAGCAAGTAACCATACTATATATATGCTGGGTTAGGTTCTTTGTATTTTGTCAAAGTGTTAACTTTTTTTTTATTATATTACTTGGAGTAGAATTTGTATGTAATTGAGTCCACTTATTAGTGTTATTATTATTGTTTTTCCATAGCCTTGCTTAATTCTGCTTTTCTCATGTGGACAGCTTCAGAAACTTGTTGTTGAAAATATCCTTGCTTTCAATGAGGGCTTCTGGATTCGACTTGCTGCAAGATCTGACACCTGCAAGTCAGATGATGATAAAGCATGGTTTTTGAGTTGATCAATTCTAATGTTTCAATACTACTTTTGAGGTTGACCTGCTTATGGTTCCTAAGTTTTCTAATCATAATGTTTTTATTGTTTTGTACTCTTGCAGAAAGATTATGAGGAATTGGCTAGTGCCATAATGAGTCTAGTGGATCGCCTTGTTCACAAGACCCATGTACTTCTCTCCCTCTGAGATAGAAGAAAAGACATTTACTTTCTTGAAAGCTCTCTGTTATTCTTTTTCTGATTGATGCGTTTTACTGTTTTAACAGGAAAAGATTGATTCAGCAACTGATGTTCTCAAGGCAATTCTGGAACCTGTGGTCGATGAGGAGAAAGAGATTGCATGGCCCCCTAAAAATCCTGAGGCTCTAGAACAAATGGAGAAAGTATAAAAGAATATTTCTTTGATCCATTTTTGGATTTTATATGGGCAATTTAAACTTCTATATACCAGATGCTTAAGTAATTTTCTATGAGTTAAATACCCCCCCCCCCCCCTCTCTCAACATAAGATACTTATAACAGTGGAAGTAGCGAAGTAGCTTAGATCTACCACTAGATGCAAATTGTTATTATATGTATTTTCTTAGAAAATGGGATTATATGGAGATCATATAATCTTTGGCTTAATGCACAATTTGCACCCTAAACTGTAAGCAAATGGACAATTTGCACCCTAAACTATAACTTATGGCCAATATGCACCCTAATTGGACGAAAAGATTGACAGAGCTGTATAATTGGGGTTCAAATTGTCCACAGAAAATGTAAGTTTTATATGGCGACGTCAATCTTTCTGTCCAATTGGGTGCAAATTGTACATTGAGCCTTTTATCTTTTAATCAGTTGATATAAGAGCACTCTTATTACTCTTGTCAGAAAATATTTCAAATGGAGCTAGAAGGGCAACTAGATGAAGGTTTCCTTGCAGAAGTCAGCGCACAATTACGACAAGTGAGTACATTCTGCTGGTTACATAATACTGTTACAATGGTTGTAAAATGTAGTCTTTGTAGGAAGCTATTCTTTTTTTTTGCTTGTAGGAAGCTATTCTGCTTATAGCTAAATATCAATACGTTGAGACTCGTCTTGATAGCATGATATGATGGATTTTTTTCATGCTCATCTATTTGATCTCTTTTGATCCTTAAACTTCTATCATGTTGCTTGAAAATTTTCATTTTGAACTGAAACTGCACAAATAAGAAATTGTGATGGTACACATTAACTATGATGATAGAATTCACCTCCAAAAAAAAAATGATGATAGAATTCTATCACAATACCACAAGTGTTCACCTCACTTCATTGTCTTGTCCTTGGTAATGTGCTTATCTAAAGTTTAAATGATAACATATGTTTTAGTAATTTGCAGGCAAAAGAAGATGGTGATAAGCCAGGCCTTGAGGCTATGTTGCAAAAGGTTCTGCAACTCTATGCTGCTACAGTTCTCTCCAAACGTAGTTATGCAAAGAAAGGTAAAAGTTTCATATCCTTTCATTGAGTTTAGATGCGCTTTTTGTCAGAATACAGAAAGTGCATGGGATGAGGTAAAATCAATTTGTTTAACATATCTATTTAATGAATTGTGAATTTTGACTTTGCTTTGTGTGGCTTGTGGCTCTCCTTCCATTTGGTCCGAAAAAGACATAAAAGAAAATATAAAAAAATCGATGAATTACAGATTCACAAAGTCATCGTGCTAGTATTCATTTTCATTCTTAGCAGTATGGGAAATTGGTTAATAAAATTTCACTGTCGAATACCGCCAATCTTCCGTTTTGTTCTCTCAAATCTCAGGGTAGTGATATATGCAGCAACAACTTTTAGTTTCTTGGTAATGATTATTAAATTCATGTACCTATTCTCCTTTGCACATTATTTTCTTTATATCGTAGACTTGCAGCCTGCTTTACCTTATTTGTAGGGGTCAGATACCTTAATCAGCTAATTGCTATCGGTATTTCTGGTGCAGGGAATGAAGTGTTGAAGGCTGAGCAGTTTCTTGAAACTGTGATCAAAGGTTTCCATATCTTCTTCAGCTTTATCCATCAGAGAACATGACCTTGTCATATTAATGAGTGAACTGTCATTTATTCTTGTCATATTTATGTGCAGCTCCTGAGCAAGAGTGGAACAAGCTTTTGATTGATGGACTAACGGCTGGTAAAGGAGAAATTTCACCAGAAGATTTTTATGCTGTGATGAAGAAAAGGATTGAGCGGACTCTAATCAGAACGGTAAGAGGCATGGTTTGCCTTGATTTTGTTGGTTGTAGTTCTAGATTCAACTCTTTTCTAGTTTCCTAACAACCTTTTCCCCTTTCACCCCTCCCTTTTATTCTCGCTCGGTTTTCTCTCTATCTCTCTCAGGAAGGAGGTTCTTACCAGCAACGCATCCTTACTGAATATTTAAAAGGCATCCAATCAAGAGCAGAGGAGAGTGTCCAATATCTTCAGGGCAATATGCCTCAACAGGAGTGAAAATGACTCCAAGCATGAGGTGTTTTCAGCATGCAAAATGTGAAAATAGGCCTCTCCTTACAGAAGAAAGGGACATTTACAGATTATGAGCCATGAAAATATACATTTCGTAAACTAATTATAGCGGAAGACCGATCTTTTACCAGAAGTAGAGACTCATAGAGTGTTCCACAGCACCTGCTCAAATTTCCCCCCCTTCTTCTCTTCCCAATGCCCATATTTCTTGGCATCAATTTTGGTCTGTGGATATATTATCAACTTTCAAGACTGTCTCCTTGTGAATCATTGTAAATTTGTAATGATGACCTAAATCGGCATGGACTGCCAATGTTTGCCCTTCTCCATATTATTGTTTATTCATTTTTATTGTATAGGCAGATAAATATGCTCTATGAAGTCTTGACATCAATTTGAGAACTGAGAATGACTTTGTTTATAATTATCGTTGTCTTCATTGATGATTAAATTTGAATAATTGTTTACGCTTTATTATAGCAATCAAAATTACGTTTGCATGATAATTGTCTGTTTGCCCGTTAACACATGTATTGACTCTATTGGACTATTTACGACTTTAAGATCGGATAATGTCTTTCTTCCCGTTAACACATGTATTGATTCTATTGGACTATTTACGAGTTTCCATGGGCCTTTCGGCCTAAGAACTTGGAGTCGGCTATGTTTTTGTTTATCACAAGTTTGCTACTAAAGAAATTAAAGAACAATGAAAATGGAAGAATAAAAGGGTATAGTAGTATTTACAACTTCCTTATGAGTAGTTAATAATGTTTTAATTTTTTCTGATAATTAAAATTTTTCATGGTACCAAACTCAAAATATTAACAGTGCATTACCCTTTTTTGAAATTCTCCCTTCCCCTTTGTATTGCTACTCTACTACTATTTCCCTTATGGGTTTCAACTTTGGATCTCATATAATGCGACGGCGTATCTAGCACATTTTTTTTTTTTGGGTAGAAACAGGAACTGGATTAATAATAGATTAAGAGTTTACAAACCTAGGCAAAGACACCCATAACATCATTCATAAACACATCAAAAATAAAGTTTGGGATACAATCAGAAACAAAGAAATTGACATCCAAAAGTCTTCTCAAGTTTCTAAGCATCCACAAGTCTATTGGTCTCTCTAAAACAGAGAGATATCTTGAACCTACTAAACTAGTTCATCAAGTTCTTACAATCAATGATTAAATTACCAAGAGATGTAAGTCAGCATTAGCATCCTCAATAAGACCAAGAATAGCTTTTGCATCAATAGACACTTCTAGCCTAGTAATGCCTTTGTTCATGGCCAACTTCAAACCATCTCTAAGTCCCCATAATTCAACCTGGAGACTTGTAGGATGATCATATTTAGCACATTTTAACTTATATATATATAATAACAATATAACGGAAGAGAATGAATATCCTCACATTAGATTTGATTTTTTTTTCAAACACATTAGATTGATAGTTAGTAGTTAGCTAGCAATTCAAAAATATAGCGTTTTTTTTATATATATTTTATGTATGTTACCTGCTTTTTCTTATTTTTTTTGGCGGAAGTATGTTACTAGTTTTTTCAATAAGAAGAATTTTGATATGTGAGATACTGAGATTCAATAAAAGATGCTCTCTATATAGTAATATCGAAGTACAAATTTTGAAAATTTATTTTCAAATGATTAATTAATTAATTATGAGAATGAAAAGCAAATATAAAACTTTTTTTTTTCGGTAGAAGCAAATATAAAACTCTTTGGGTTACTTACATTTTAAGATTAAACATTGTGGAAAAATGTAAATTATTTTCTTCAATGGAAACCCTTCAACAATTGGTTTATTTACGGAAAGACCCATTAACCTTTAAAAGAGTAACAAATTTTACCTTGACAAAAACGTCCTTGTAAATTTGTAAAATGCGAAAGGAAGTCTCTTAAATAAGAGTGTATAACAAATTACAGACTCGTCAGATCTTACAGAGAGAGAGAGAATCGAAAACTCTCTCTTTTCTATTCAATACCAATATAAACCGAAGCATACAAAAGGCGCTTCCATTTTTGTTCGTAATTTTAGATGCTGGATCAGATCTGAGGTAATTTCTTCTCAATTCCTGCTAAATCTCTCAGTTTCATCTCCTTCACCTCGATCTCCCTTATCTCAGTTCTCGCTGTTTGGTTACGAGGATAAAGACGTTGGATTTGGTTTCGTTTTGTAGAGAATTGGCGGTTAGAGAAAAAGAAGAAGAAGAAGAAGGGAAAGATGCTGACGAAGTTTGAGACGAAGAGTAATAGAGTGAAGGGACTGAGTTTCCACCCTAAGAGGCCATGGATCTTAGCCAGTCTTCACAGTGGCGTTATCCAGTTATGGGACTACCGAATGGGGACTCTGATTGATCGATTTGACGAGCACGATGGTCCCGTTCGTGGCGTCCATTTCCATATGTCTCAGCCTCTATTTGTCTCTGGAGGTTTGGATTTCATTTCTCTTCGCATCAATTTTATCTATGCCTAATAAATCTCGTTGATCGTTTTAGTGATCTACGGATTTGAATGTGAAATTTTGTATTCTGCTGATTAATTAGGATTGGATTAGCTTAATTCCGCAGCTCTTTTATTCTCATAACTGTGTGAAATTCGAGAAACTCTGATGCCTATGATAATGCCGGATCTAGATTTGCTATAGCGATTTCATGTGGTTGGCCTTGGTTTAGACTTTCTAGATCTGGTATTCTGGGAAAAATGAATGCCAATTGAATTGTAGATAGAATTAAGGAAGATATACGTTCATATCTGCATGATACATATATTATTCAGTGGATATATGTAAACTATTTGCGGCATATGGATCTATTTGTATTGTTCAATGCCTTTTTTAAAAATAGAACTATAAAAGTTAAAAGGTTTTGAAGTGAAGGTTCTTCTAAAATAAAGTTTGAATACACATACACGGGAATTGGGATCGTTCAAGGATTTGGCGCAGTTCGAATTTGTGAATACAAGTAGATTGGAATTTTTACAAATTCATAACAATGAAGTTCCTTTTTAATAAGATTTGCATTTGACTCACAATATTTATAATATCATTAGGAGGAAAATGTAAATAAAATCTAGTTATTTATGAACAAAAAGAAATTAAATGACTATCTAGGAATGCAACTGGTTTATTGCTAGAAACATGTAATGCTAAGTTTAGTAATTGAAATTTCCTAAAAGTGGGTGATGTGGGCAAGAAAAGTCTGAATTTGAAATTCTTATTGACTGAATATTTTTCCCTTTATGATATGATTTCTTTTACAGATCATAGGTTCTTGTGCAACAATAATGACACTAATTTTTTTTTAGGGGATGACTACAAGATAAAGGTCTGGAACTACAAGTTGCATCGGTGTCTGTTCACCCTTCTTGGGCATCTTGATTATATTCGTACTGTGCAATTTCACCATGAGAATCCATGGATTGTGAGTGCCAGTGATGATCAGACTATTCGCATTTGGAACTGGCAGTCGCGGACTTGTATTTCTGTATTGACCGGCCATAATCATTATGTTATGTGTGCCTCATTTCATCCTAAGGAAGATCTTGTTGTGTCAGCTTCCCTTGATCAGACTGTTCGTGTTTGGGATATTGGTTCCTTGAGAAAGAAGTCTGTCTCCCCAGCAGATGACATATTACGGTTGAGTCAGATGAACACAGATCTTTTTGGTGGCGTTGACTCAGTTGTTAAGTATGTGCTGGAAGGTCATGACAGGGGAGTAAATTGGGCTGCATTTCATCCTACCTTACCTCTTATTGTCTCTGGTGCAGACGATCGTCAAGTGAAATTGTGGCGTATGAATGGTAATTATAGGAAAATTGTGCCTTCTCCATTTATATTTCAGTTGCTCAGGATACTGATTTAAGCTTTTCTTTACATTTATTGTCCAATTAAAACTTCATGGGTACTTACCAACTCTCTTCTCTCTCTCTCTATTAAGTTCAATATACTTGACCCTTAATATTTGAGCCAATCTACCATAAATTCTCCATTTTAATTTTTGATCTTCGCTACATAACGGTTGTTGCCAAACATTGTCCCTGTGCAATCTGCTAAAATAGAGAAATCTGCTTTTTGTGCAGAACGGAATCTAGACTTTTGAATTTTAGTGGGATTGAGTAAATTGTTTATTTGTTTGCAGAGACAAAGGCTTGGGAAGTGGATACTTTGAGAGGGCACATGAATAATGTGTCATGTGTTATGTTCCATGCCAAACAAGATATCATTGTATCCAATTCTGAGGATAAAAGTATTCGTGTGTGGGATGCAACAAAGCGAACTGGACTGCAAACTTTCCGCCGAGAACATGACAGATTTTGGATTCTTGCTGCTCATCCCGAGATGAATCTTTTGGCAGCTGGACATGACAGTGGCATGATTGTCTTTAAGTTAGAGAGAGAGCGTCCTGCTTTTGCCGTGAGTGGGGATGCTCTATTTTATGCCAAAGATCGCTTTTTGCGATTTTATGAATTTTCTACCCAAAGAGACACCCAAGTGCTTCCAATTCGAAGGCCTGGATCCACTAGCCTAAATCAAAGTCCAAGGACTCTTTCTTACAGCCCTACAGAAAATGCTGTTCTCATCTGCTCAGATGTTGATGGGGGATCTTATGAGCTGTATGTGATTCCAAAAGACAGCATTGGTAGGGGTGATAGTTCACAGGAGGCAAAGAGAGGTACCGGAAACTGTGCTATATTCATTGCTCGAAACAGGTTTGCTGTGCTTGAAAAAAGCAGCAATCAAGTTGTAGTCAAGAACCTAAAGAATGAGGTGGTTAAGAAGAGTGGCCTTCCCATTGCTACAGATGCAATCTTTTATGCTGGCACAGGTAACTTGCTCTGTAGATCAGAGGATAGAGTAGTTATTTTTGATCTCCAACAGAGGCTTGTCCTTGGTGAGCTTCAAACCCCCTTTGTGAAGTATGTTGTCTGGTCTAATGACATGGAGAGTGTTGCTTTGCTCGGTAAACATGCCATTATCATTGCTAACAAGAAACTTGTGCATCAATGCACTCTTCATGAGACCATACGTGTAAAGAGTGGAGGCTGGGATGACAATGGTGTTTTTATATACACAACCTTGAATCACATAAAATACTGCCTTCCTAATGGAGATAGTGGGATAGTTAGAACCCTTGATGTCCCAATATACATAACAAAGGTTTCTGGAAATACAATATTTTGCTTGGATAGAGATGGAAGGAACAGGGCTATATCTATCGATGCAACAGAGTACATTTTCAAGCTCTCTCTATTACGGAAGAGATATGATCATGTTATGAACATGATAAGAAACTCCCAGCTTTGTGGTGAAGCCGTGATTGCTTATCTGCAACAGAAGGGGTTCCCTGAAGTCGCTCTCCATTTTGTCAAAGATGAGAAAACGCGCTTTAATTTGGCACTAGAGAGTGGAAACATTCAAATTGCTGTTGCATCAGCTAAGGAGATTGATGACAAAGATCATTGGTATAGGTTGGGTGTGGAGGCCCTTCGCCAAGGCAATGCTGGTATAGTGGAATATGCTTACCAGAGGACAAAGAACTTTGAGAGGTTGTCCTTTCTTTATCTCACAACTGGCAATCTGGAAAAGCTGTCCAAGATGCTGAAAATTGCGGAAGTTAAGAACGATGTTATGGGTCAGTTTCACAATGCTTTGTATCTTGGTGATATCCGGGAACGTGTTAAAATCTTGGAGAATGCAGGTCACTTGCCACTTGCTTACATTACTGCATCAGTCCATGGGCTAGATGATGTGGTGGAAAGGTTAGCAGCTGAGTTGGGAGAGAATGTTCCTGCTTTGCCAGAGGGTAAAGAACCGTCACTATTGATGCCTCCAACCCCTGTTATGTGTGGTGGTGATTGGCCCCTTCTGAGAGTCATGAAAGGCATATTTGATGGTGGATTGGATAATGGTATTGGCAGGGGTGCTGTGGATGAGGAGGAGGGTGAAGAAGGTGATTGGGGTGAAGATCTTGATGTGGTCGACGTTGATGGCTTACAGAATGGGGATATTACTGCAATTTTGGAGGATGGCGAAGTGGGCCATGAAAATGAAGAAAATGATGAGGAAGGTGGATGGGACCTTGAAGATTTGGAACTTCCCCCTGAGGCTGACACGCCAAAGGTTTCTGGCAAGTCTTCTGTTTTTGTGGCACCTACACCGGGTATGCCTGTAAGTCAGATATGGACTCAGAGATCATCTTTAGCTGCTGAACATGCAGCAGGTGGCAATTTTGACACAGCAATGCGTTTGCTGAGCAGGCAACTTGGCATTAAAAACTTTACCCCTTTGAAATCTATGTTTCTTGATCTTAACACGGGTAGCCATAGCTATCTTCGTGCATTTTCGTCTGCGCCAGTGGTTTCACTGGCAGTTGAGAGGGGATGGAATGAATCTGCTAGTCCTAATGTAAGAGGTCCACCAGCCCTTGTTTTCAATTCCTCTCAATTGGATGAAAAGGTGAATGCTGGATACAAGGCCACGACAGCCGGGAAATTCACAGAGGCTCTCCGGCTTTTCCTCAACATTCTTCATACAATTCCACTGATTGTTGTGGAGTCAAGGAGGGAAGTTGATGAACTCAAGGAACTGATTATTATTGCCAAGGAGTATGCTCTTGGTCTTCAGATGGAGCTCAAGAGGAAAGAATTGAGAGATGATCCAGTTCGCCAGCAGGAGCTTGCTGCCTACTTCACCCACTGCAACCTTCGTCAACCTCACTTAAGGCTTGCTTTGCAAAATGCAATGACTGTGTGCTTCAAGGCCAAGAACTTGGCTACAGCAGCAAACTTTGCCAGACGTCTACTGGATACACACCCCACAAATGAGAATCAAGCAAAGTTAGCGAGACAAGTGATTCAGGCTGCCGAGAGAAATATGACAGATGCTTCTCCGTTGAACTATGATTTCAGAAACCCATTTGTGACATGTGGAGCAACTTATGTGCCAATTTACAGAGGACAGAAGGATGTTTCTTGCCCATATTGCACTACCCGTTTCGTGCCTAGCCAGGAAGGCCAATTGTGTACGGTCTGTGATCTTGCAGTGGTTGGGGCAGATGCTTCAGGATTGCTATGTTCTCCTTCACAAATTCGATGATCGAGCTGCTTAGCTGAGGCATGTTATTCATCCTTCGAGCAGCCGAATCAGTCACGTTGATTGATTTCCATCTGCGAGTTAAAGGTAAGAATTGCTGAAGAAAATTGGATGTCAGGTTATAAATTGTTTGTACCATTTACTTTTAATTTCCTTTTTGTTTCTCTTTTTACCTCTTAATAGTTTCATCATGATGTTCAATGTAATAAACAATTTGGGAATTTTGAGTTTGGCTATTCTTGTTATTCTTTCATGGGCAAGAATAGTCCGAGGGCCCTTGTTAAAATAGATAATGATTCATAGGTAGAACTTTTACATGTCAAATGTCTGCAGATGTTGTCTGGCAAATTTGCTTACTTCTGTTATAAATTTGTGTTTCTATTGGTTGGCGGCAAAACTATAGTTTTCCTATTTCAGTAACTTAATCTTTTTGTACATGTTTCAATCCACCATTTTATGCGTTAATTTTTTCCAGCAAGTCTCCTATTTAAAAGTTCTTTCCAAATGACTTATGAACGTGGCCTAATGATTAATGAACCTTGTCTACAACAGAACCAAACCAGTTAAGGATCTGATCGAATTGAAGTTCTTTTTTTCTTTTTTCTTGGGCCATGATCTGGTCGAATTTTTTTTTTGGCCATATATCCGGTCGAAGTTCACATCTCACCAAATATGATTTTTTTTGGCTACTACAAATTATGATTTATAGTGAGTTTGGATTGAGGGACCGGAATGGGATGGGACGGGATGAGAGATCTTTTTGGTTAGTGACCCATTTTTGGATTGGAAATTAAATTTGGTTCATGGGTTTTAGAGGATCAATTTTGATCCTTCTTGATCCTTATAAGTCCATATTTTTTGGTACTCCAAATTGGAGTATTAACAAGGACCAACAAAGTTTTTATTTATAAAATGCTAGGTGATCCCTAGTGTTCCTTACTTTTTATATTTTAAAAACCTCTCATTTCCCATCCTATCATGTCCTTTACTGATCCCTCAAAAAATTTATCAAAACACACTCTTAATTTCCCTTAAATCAAATACGGAAAACGACCAGCAAGATTGATTGAATAAAGGACTTAAAAGGCCCAACATCTTGCTTTATTTGTTAGAAAAAATGCCCATATTTTTTTGTTTCTGTTGGGCTTGCCAGGAATTCAGGCAACAACCATAAGTCCATAAGTAACCCTTGTAGGCTTGTACATTGTGAAACAGCAACATTGTAAATTCAAAACGATGTCGTTTGGCAATTGTAACACTCCAAAAACTTGGCTGTAGAAAAAATTACCCAAGTTCTAAAATACTTCGAATATAAAGAAAAATACAGAGTCTCAGATCTTAAGAATTAAGAAAAAAAAAAAATTCTTAAGAATTAAGAAAGAGAGGATCAAAACTCTCTCTTTTCTATTCATACAAACCAAAAGACACGAGGCGCTTCAATTTTTGTTTTCAATTTTAGATGCTGTATCAGATCTGAGGTGATTTCTTCTCACTGACTTCAAAACTCACAAGTTTCATATCCGCGAGCTTCGATCTTACTTGTCTAATTTCTCCCCTGTTTGGTAACGCGGATAATTTGGATTTTGCTTTTGCAGAAAATTGGCGGTTGGAGAATTAGAAGAAGAAAAAGATGCTGACGAAGTTTGAGACCAAGAGTAACAGAGTGAAGGGACTGAGTTTCCACCCTAAGAGGCCATGGATCTTAGCCAGTCTCCACAGTGGCGTAATCCAGTTATGGGACTACCGAATGGGGACTTTGATTGATCGATTCGACGAACACGATGGACCTGTTCGCGGCGTCCACTTCCATATGTCTCAGCCTCTCTTTGTCTCTGGAGGTTCTGAATCCTCTTCTTTTTTGCCTCAATTTTATCTCGCTTAATAAATGTCGTCCATTGTTCTTAGTGATCTGCAGTTTTTGAATGTGAAATTGTGAATTCTGCTGGTTAATTGGGATTGGATTAGCTTAATCCTGAAACTCTTTTATTCTCTTAACTGTATAATATCTGTTAAAGTCTGATGCAAATGATAATTATTAGATCTAGATTTGCTATTTGATTTCAAGAATTTCTCCTTGGTTTAGACCTTCTAGATCTGGCAATTCATATCCGCATGAACTTATCTATTGTACACATATATATAGTCGTATTATACATACTACATGCAATGCACTTTTTTTAGCTATAATATTAAAAGGCTTTGAAGATGATAATTCTTAAAATATAAAGTTTGAATACTGACAAGTGGGAATTGGATTTAAATATTTGAGGATTCCATTCAGTTAGAATTTGTCAATACAATAATAGATTAGAATTAATAAGATTTTATAGCTATTTAAATTCAATTATAATGAGATTGGTATTCATTCATACTAGTGATTGTATCATTAGAGCTAGGAAAACATAAATAGATTTATATACAATCATACTAGTGATTGTATCATTAGAGCTAGGAAAACATAAATAGATTTATATACAAGGTTGTATGACTAACTTAAATTCAGTTAATTTAGAAGTGATGAAAGGACAATTTATAGATATATACTTCTAGTTGACACCCTACGTTGCCTCCTTGTTTAAACCAAGAAAAATAACTTGCTGTTCAACCTGGAACCTTATATATTGAACTACTGTCAGTAGGTTGATTTCTCCAAGAGGGATGCTGTTGACTTTAGTAATTTGAAATTTCTAAAACTGGTCAACAAGGGCAAGGAAGGTCTCAATTTGAAAACCTTTTGACTCAAATGTTCCACTTTTGCTATGATTTTCCATCTAAAATTCACTGGGTTCTCATGCAATACAAATGATACTAAATTTTGATGTTTTTTCTTTTCAGGGGATGACTACAAGATAAAGGTCTGGAACTACAAGTTGCATAGATGTCTTTTCACCCTTCTTGGACATCTTGATTATATTCGTACTGTGCAATTTCATCACGAGCATCCATGGATTGTCAGCGCCAGCGATGATCAGACTATTCGCATATGGAATTGGCAGTCAAGGACTTGTATTTCTGTTTTGACTGGTCATAATCATTATGTTATGTGTGCCACATTCCACCCTAAAGAAGATCTTGTTGTGTCAGCCTCCCTTGATCAGACTGTTCGAGTTTGGGATATTGGTTCCTTAAGAAAGAAGTCTGTCTCACCCGCAGATGACATTTTACGATTAAGTCAGATGAACACTGATCTTTTCGGTGGTGTTGACTCAGTTGTTAAGTATGTATTAGAAGGTCATGACCGCGGAGTAAATTGGGCTGCATTTCATCCCACCTTACCTCTTATTGTCTCTGGAGCAGATGACCGCCAAGTTAAATTGTGGCGTATGAATGGTAAAATATGAAAACTGTGCCTCATCTATTTATTCTTAATTTGCTACATATGTTAATGCTTTTCGTAAATGCACTATTAGTCAACTTAAACCTTCTTAAGAACTTACCTACCTCAATCCTCCATTATATTTCATGATCTTGGCTGTATATAGGCGGGGAGGAAAGGGTGTCCATGATCAACCTACTAGGCAGACTGATTTAGTTTTGTGCAGCTGGGACTTTAAACCCCTGAATTATTGTGAGATTGATCAAGTGTTTTATTTGTTTGCAGAGACAAAGGCTTGGGAAGTGGATACTTTGAGAGGGCACATGAATAATGTGTCATGTGTTATGTTCCATCCCAAACAAGACATCATTGTATCTAATTCTGAGGACAAAAGTATTCGTGTGTGGGATGTAACAAAGCGAACTGGACTTCAAACTTTCCGTCGAGAACATGATAGATTTTGGATTCTTGCTGCTCATCCTGAGATGAATCTTTTGGCAGCTGGACATGACAGTGGCATGATTGTATTCAAGCTAGAGAGAGAGCGTCCTGCTTTTGCAGTGAGTGGGGATTCTCTCTTTTATGTCAAGGATCGGTTTTTAAGGTATTTTGAGTTTTCAACTCAAAGAGAGGCACAAGTGATTCCAATTCGACGGCCTGGTTCCACAAGCCTAAATCAAAGTCCAAGGACTCTATCTTACAGTCCTACAGAAAATGCTGTTCTTATCTGCTCGGATGTTGATGGAGGATCTTATGAGTTGTATGTGATACCAAAAGACAGCATTGGTAGAGGTGACAGTTTGCAGGATGCTAAGAGGGGTTCTGGGAGTTCTGCTATTTTTGTGGCTCGGAACCGGTTTGCTGTTCTTGACAAAAGCAACAACCAAGTGTTAATCAAGAATCTCAAAAATGAGGTGGTTAAAAAGAGTGGCCTCCCAGTGCCCACGGATGCAATATTTTATGCTGGAACAGGTAACTTGTTGTGTAGGTCAGAGGACAGAGTACTTATATTTGATCTCCAGCAAAGGCTTGTTCTTGGTGATCTTCAAACCCCTTTTGTAAAGTATGTTGTTTGGTCTAATGACATGGAGAGTGTTGCTTTACTGAGCAAACATGCTATTATCATTACTAACAAGAAGCTTGTCCACCAGTGCACTCTTCATGAGACAATACGTGTAAAAAGTGGAGCCTGGGATGACAATGGTGTTTTTATTTACACCACCCTGAACCATATAAAATACTGCCTTCCCAATGGGGATAGTGGAATAATTCGAACACTTGATGTTCCAATATATTTAACGAAGGTTTCTGGAAATACTTTATTTTGCCTGGATCGTGATGGGAAGAGTAGGACAATAATCATTGATGCTACAGAATACATTTTCAAGCTCTCTCTGCTTCGGAAGAGATATGATCATGTTATGAGCATGATAAGAAACTCCCAGCTTTGTGGTGAAGCCGTGATTGCTTATCTGCAACAGAAGGGGTTCCCTGAAGTCGCTCTCCATTTTGTCAAAGATGAGAAAACACGCTTTAATTTGGCACTAGAGAGTGGAAACATTCAAATTGCTGTTGCATCAGCTAAGGAGATTGATGACAAAGATCATTGGTATAGGTTGGGTGTGGAGGCCCTTCGCCAAGGCAATGCTGGTATAGTGGAATATGCCTACCAGAGGACAAAGAACTTTGAGAGGTTGTCCTTTCTTTATCTCATAACTGGCAATCTGGAAAAGCTGTCCAAGATGCTGAAAATTGCGGAAGTTAAGAACGATGTTATGGGTCAGTTTCACAATGCTTTGTATCTTGGTGATATCCGGGAACGTGTTAAAATCTTGGAGAATGCAGGTCACTTGCCCCTTGCTTATATTACAGCATCAGTCCATGGGCTACAGGATGTGGCCGAAAGGTTAGCAGCCGATTTGGGAGATGATGTTCCTCCTTTGCCAGAAGGGAAAGAACCTTCCCTATTGATGCCTTCAACTCCTGTTATGTGTGGTGGTGATTGGCCCCTTCTGAGAGTCATGAAAGGAATATTTGAAGGTGGACTGGATAACAGTATTGGCAGGGGTGCTGTGGATGAAGAGGAGGGTGAAGAAGGTGATTGGGGTGAAGATCTTGATGTTGATGGCCTACAGAATGGGGATATTACTGCAATTTTGGAGGATGGAGAAGTGGGTCATGAAAATGAAGAAAACGAAGAGGAGGGTGGATGGGACCTTGAAGATTTGGAACTCCCCCCTGAGGCTGACACACCAAAGGTTTCTGGCAAGTCTTCTGTTTTTGTGGCACCTACGCCGGGTATGCCTGTTAGTCAGATATGGACTCAGAGATCATCTCTAGCTGCTGAACATGCAGCTGCTGGCAATTTTGACACAGCAATGCGTTTGCTGAGCAGGCAACTTGGCATTAAAAACTTTGCCCCTTTGAAATCGATGTTTCTTGATCTTAACACGGGTAGCCATAGCTATCTTCGTGCATTTTCATCTGCGCCAGTGGTTTCGCTGGCAGTTGAGCGGGGATGGAATGAATCTGCTAGTCCTAATGTAAGAGGTCCACCAGCCCTTGTTTTCAATTCCTCTCAATTGGATGAAAAGGTGAATGCTGGATACAAGGCCACGACAGCCGGGAAATTCACAGAGGCTCTCCGGCTTTTCCTCAACATTCTTCATACAATTCCATTGATTGTTGTGGAGTCGAGGAGGGAAGTAGATGAAATCAAGGAATTGATTATTATAGCGAAGGAGTATGTTCTTGGTCTTCAGATGGAGCTCAGGAGGAGAGAATTGAAAGATGATCCAGTTCGCCAGCAGGAGCTTGCTGCCTACTTCACTCACTGCAACCTTCGTCCAGCTCACTCTAAGCTTGCTTTGCAAAATGCAATGTCTGTGTGCTTCAAGGCCAGGAACTTGGCTACAGCAGCAAACTTTGCCAGACGCATCCTGGAAAACCCCTCAAATGATAATCAAGCAAGGACAGCAAGACAAGTGCTTCAGGCTGCCGAGAGAAATATGACAGATGCCTCTCAGTTGAACTATGATTTCAGAAATCCATTTGTGATATGTGGGGCAACTTATGTGCCAATTTACAGAGGACAGAAGGATGTATCTTGCCCATATTGCACTGCTCGCTTCGTGCCTAGCCAGGAAGGCCAATTGTGTACGGTATGTGATCTTGCAGTGGTTGGGGCAGATGCTTCAGGGTTGCTCTGTTCTCCTTCACAGGTTCGATGATCAGCTGCTTAAGGTGGACTTACTTTGGGACTTCTTCTGATCCTTTTGGCCGGAAAACCAGCCTTGTTGATCAACTTTGCATCCGCGTGTGAAAGGTCAGATTACGGAGGAAGAGTTTAGACTTGAGAACATAATTAATTGCTTGTGCTATTTTTCCTTTATTATTTGCCTGCTGCTTCTTTCCTTTAAAATCTTAATACCAGTTAATTACGATTTTCCATGTAAGAATTAATTTCGAATTTTTCTCATTTTCGAGGCTATTCTTGTTTTTTGTTGGACGTAGACAAGAGTAGTTTTATAGGTGCCTTGTTGAATTAGGTGATATTAAGCAGCACTTTACATATCCATATATGCAGGATTTGAGAAATTTGCTTATGTGTTACTGATACAGGAGTTTTGGATATTTTGGCCCTGCTGGGCTGTGCAAGTGATATACTTATATTATTATATTTTTTTCAATTCATTTCTTTTGTACATCTTTTTCGCTATATCTCATTTTGTGGCTTCCATTTTTTTTTTTTTGGCCAAAATTTTGTGGCTTCCTTCAAAGTGTCATTTTTTTAATTTTTACTCTTCTAATGGTCATTTTCTGATTTTCGTAGTATTTAGAATAAGGAAAAAAAAAAAGCAATTTCTGATTGAAAATTTGGCTGGACATGCTCCTTTCTCCACTCTTTTTCCTTTCAACTAGTTTTTGTATTTTTATTGACTTTTCCTCCACGTAAAATTGTGATATTAAGCGGATTCTTTATTAAAAATAAAATCGCGCTTTAGAATAAGAAAATGAAATGTCAACATAAGCCAAGTTAATAATTAAAGTTATGTAAAACATGCTTCTTCTTTTTTTCTTTTTGATATACAAAAGTTTATGTGAGGGGATTTTATTTTTATTTTAACCGAAAAAAAAAACAAGCTTTTATTTTAACCATCTCTTGAATATTTATATATCACGGGCAATTGTATTAGGGACCCTGCCCATTCGCGTCTGGCAGGGGAACCAAAAAAGAAGGGAAAGGACCGAAAGTTTCTGTCTTCTGACTTGAGAAAAAAAAAAAAGAAAGGAAATTTTCACTTTTGCTTTTCTTTCTCTTTCTGAAACAAAACTTCCGTGCGAAGGAGCTTAGGGAAGGGAGGCCCAACTTTGAACACGTGGCTTGCAGTTATTGGTTCATGAGACGTGGACCTATATGTGAAGACATCGACACGTGATCCGAATTTCAAACGTGTTCCTCGTATAAGATCCCCAAACCACTGGGAAGAAGAGGCCTATCAAATTGCTACTAATTGAAAAAAAGAAAGAAGAAAAAAAAAAACTGTAAAACAAAAACGAGTGAAAAAGAAAAAAAGAGAGGAAAATGGAGAAGCAAATCAGATCGGAGGTTATTGTTTTCCCAACCATGAACGAATGCCCAGAAGAAATCTTCTTCCAAGATGAAGAAAATGATCTTTCTTATTGGGAATTCATCAACTCCGCGGATTCTGATGCGGATGATGTCCTTTCTCTTTCCGATGCTTCTTGGCACTCTTCCATTTCTTCTTCCCCCAAGGAAAGCCCAATCGCTGATATGATTCAAGATTCTGATGGCGGTCTTCCTCACCGTGATTATGAGTCATTTCATGATGATAAATATGGTGCTCCTCATCACCATAATTATGAACCGTACATGGAAGACCAAGATGAGGATGAAGCTGATCATTTTGATGAGGATGAAGAAGAAGATGATGATGATGATGATGGGTATGATTTGGATGATGAGTTGGTGCCGCGTTCCTTGAGTGGGAAATTTGGAAGGCAGAGGATGAGGAAGTTAGGGAAGAGGGCATGTGCCAAAATGAACAGTTCCAAAAAGTCACCCATTTTGTATGTGAAGCCTGGGTGTGTTCGTGGCAAACATGGGCTCGGGTTTAAGCACAGTTGCTAGAGCAGAAAAAGGGGCAACTTTGGGGGTGATTCATAAGGAAATGGGCAAGTCTTTAATTGGGCACTTGTTGGAATCTTCATTTGGTTTAAGTTGTAATTACTGTAGTTTGAATTGCTCAATTTAGGTTTAAAATTTCAATTTGACTTGGGTTATTTGGATGTTAATAACCTAATTATTATGTTAGTTGTTTATAAAGTTTGTTCCGTAAAATCCCTGGTACTCTTCTGCGTCTCTTGCCCTTTTGATTCTTTAACTCATCTTTTTGTGGTGTTGGTTGGTTGAATATGAATAACTGCTAAGTTGAACTATTAGGAAATGTTGAGATTACTAGATGCCAGAAATAATCTATTTGTGTCATTTTGATGTTGCTTGGACGTTATGATGTGGCATAAAAGGTGTGTTCAAGGTCAGTTCTATTACAATTTGTCAAGAATTTGGTATTGGAAACAAGCATCTACTGGAGTTTCCATATATTCATTGGTTAGTTAGGTTCATCAAGCATCTTAAGTTCATTTTATGATGTATATAGTGACCTTGTTTGGTAGCTTCAATGCTTCAAGTCACATCTGGGGAATTTTGGGGAAACTCATTTGAATTGAAAAGTTGATTAATTAAAATGAAATCCTTGCCAATCCTTCAAGACCTTTGTCTTGAACTTTCTTTGCCCCTTCAAATTTTTTCTAATGGTGTGCTATTTTTGAAGTGAGATACCGTAAGAGTCACTAGATGTTTTTTCCTAGTGAAACTTCATTGACATTATAGTACAGACCAACGAAGATTTGGCTTTGAATGCTGAAGAAAGTTTTTCTTGGGTTTGATATATTCTGAATTGACATGGAAATGACTATACAAGTTTCTTTCTCTACCAGACTAAGTTGCCTTTTACCTATATAGTGTTCATTGGTACGAGTAATATTGTTTGAACTATTGAGATTGTTTTGCAAGAAAGAATGTCTTGATTGGATTGGTTTTGTTATGCTGTTGTGGAAGCAAAAAGAACAATAGAGTTTAACAGGGTGGTTTGGGAAGTTATAGTGAACAGAGTTGGAAGGAAATGAAGTTGAGACCTTACCGGATAAGTATGTTCGGTTGTTTCTTGGTTGGTTTAAACATAGACATAGGGAGGAGTTAAAGCTTTCGTCCAGTCCATTTACCTTTGTGCTAACTGCTAGTGTTAATAGCATAAATAATGCATTTGAACTGCTTAGCGAGGAAGTTGTTTACTAATCTCTCTATTTCCTCTTTTTGTGTTCTTTTTCACCTTCTTGGAAGTTGGAAGCTGTAGAAATTGAAACATATATTCATTGATTCAACAATGCCCGAACCCACCCATAATTGTGATTCCATCACCAAAAAAGGGGCCATAAATCTGTATTATCTAGGCCCATTGTGCGAAGGCCCTGGGTCCATCCAATTTCCCTGCTTGCTTACAAAAAAAAGCTGCCAAGTTTCGAGCAGTTGAAGTAAAACTTAGATTGGGCCAAATCCAATTTTAAGACAGGATTTCACGAACTAGATAGATATGGTCGTGTCGTTTGTCGAGTGTCGACTCTCCAAGTCCAAGTGGGCACCCCACCCCCCGGCCTCGACGTGACACGCAAGAGTTAAGCAACCATCCTATTCCTTGGTAAAATCATTCTGTGGCCAGTGGCCACCCATTCTGCTGCACACTTTAAGGAGGAGAGGAATTCAATTCCAAACAATAATCTTCATTATTCAACCGTCAGCATTTTCCGTGGATTCTGATTCAAATTTGTAAAAGATATGATACTGACCCATTGCAGATACATTGCTATTGTCTCCTTCTGCCCCTTTCGTTTCTTGACAATGTCTTTCTTCTTTTTTTTTTTTTTTTCATATAAAACAAATAATTAGGTTATAAAATTGTAAGAGGGTAAAAATCTCTTGGGAATCAAAGATCCAAAACTGCAAGCAAGTTGTGAATTCTCGTATGGGGATTCCATTTCATTGCCTGTTAAGGTCTCTTATAGCTTCATTTTATTTTTACATTTTTTTTTGGTCCTTTTTTGAGAGTGAAATGGGGAGAGGAAGGGGGAAGGGGCCGGAGGGACTCTCTTAGTTTTATTTTGTTTTTATCCTTTTTAATTTCCTAGAGAGAAATATGGAGGGGAGGGGGCCTAATTTTGGGGAATGTCCAACGATGGGGCATGCAGGGAAATGCTCTCAAGTCTCATCTTTTTTTTTTTTTTTTTCCCCACTTAGTGTAGTAGACTTGCTTTAAACTTGACTTTGGAAGCACATATGAGAGGTGGGGGCAATTCCATTAAAATTTTTAAGATTTTTGGAAGGAAAAGGAGAATCTCATAAAGCATTTTGTCAATTCATGATTCCATTTTGCTTATCATGTAATTTTAGTACCTTTTTCCTAGAGCTTGCCTTTTGGTAACGTGCTGCATTTTCATGATTTTTATCATGTATTGCCAGGTACACCTCTTTAAGGGTCGGGCTACCCGCCCAAGTTTGTAAGTTCGTCCGATATTTGGAAGGGTTTGGATAAAAATTTTAAATCCGTTGGATGGGATTGGACAAAATTTTAAGGCCCGCTCATAAAATGGGTCGGGCTTGGTTTAACCATAAAAGTCCGGCCCAAGTCCGGCCCAGCCCGTATAGTTAAATAATTAGAATATTTTATTTGTTTTTAATTAAATTGACTAGTTAAAATATTTATTAGATGTGTAAATTAATTATTTTGATAAAAATTATATATGTTAATTAAGATTTACTATCTTAGATATAATATATATTACTAAATAAATAATAAATATATTTTAAATATTAAATAATGAATTTAAAATAAATAAATAATATATATTTAATTACTAAACGGTGGGTTTGGACGGGTCTTGGACAAAGTTTTTTTTAATTGAGCGGGTTTGGACTTAAGCTTAGGCCTGTTTAGTCGGACCGGGGCGGGCTTGGACAAGCCTTATAGCTATAAATCAAAGTTTAGGTCTGACCCGGCTCGGCCCATGAACACCTCTATTGCCATGACGATATCATAAATAAACCATGTCCTACCAAAAACACAAATAAACAAATTATAAACTATACTCACATTCCGTGAGACTTTAAGCCAATGCCTCACGGTACAGGCACGGTGCATCTATCAGTTGAGCTAACAACTCGAGTCAGGTGCATATATCATGAATTACTTTCATCATGATCAAAATGGAAAGTGTATATATTATAGTAATAATTAGTAAGCTTTGGTATTATATAGTAGTATTATAGCTATGAACTCGAATGTTAATTCAATATATATAGTTGCGTTACTGAAATGCCAAAATTCAATTCATGACAAATTTTATGTAAAAAAAAAACAAAAACAAAGGACATATACATATGGAACATTAACTCAAAGCCAATGGCAAGTGTGTGCATATGTACATTCATTCCATACTCCCAAACCTAAAATTATATATATATAGTAGCATATATGTATGTAACTGTGGTTTCTCTACCTATCTTTAAGTCCATCAATTGCCATATTTGCTATATTAACTTTTTTAAAGGTGGGAAGTAACTTTTTTTGCCTTCTCAATTCTCATCAATTGCTAAATATAGAATTGGGGAATTTTTCAAATTAGAATGGCTTTGCACTTTGCAATTCAAGGAATTTCATTCGGTGAGTAACAAAATTAGTAGGATTCAAATCATTTTCGGGCGTTTAAAATGGCACAAATTTGGGAATTTGATACATATATGTATATGTATTCCTGTGTTAAAAACAACATAAGCAAACATCATATCACCATTGATTTGAAATTTCAGATTCAACCCTTAAAATATATATTCCATATACTTGTTGATAATTTTTTATAGTTTTATATAGTTGAAGTTGAAGACACTTTACAAAAATTTCATGGCTAAAAAGGATGTTCAACCCCTTTACCTTTTTTTTTTCTTTTTTTTTTGTTTCTATCATAAAGAGCTGCTATAAACCTAGCATGATGGTACAGTACTCTTCACTGAAGTTAACTTCAGTCATGTATATTTTTCACGTGGGAGTAGATTTTTTCTTCTTTAGGATAATAAATTAGTATTTATTAATTAATTAAATTAATATTAAGAAACCCAAACACACTAAATTAATTAATTACCCCTGCAAAAGAGAATGTGATTCTCTCCGTATGGTTGAAATTATATTTTTTGTTCTTTCATAACAAATTTGCCTTTTCTTTCTTAAATCTGCCCAACTATATACTTTATGGTCATAAACCAATCATATATATAGTGAAAAAGGAACAAACCCCACTTTTTTCAACCCCCATTCCATGTTATTAATCCTTCAATCACAAAAACAACAAGACGAAATGAAACTTAGATACTGCCAAGTGCCAACCCAAGCTTTGACTCTCATATGACCTTATTAACTACTTACTCAGTCTCATATTATCTGTCCCTTTTGGGTCAAAGTTTTCTAACTTTGACCTTTAATTATTAAAAAATTATATAAAAATAAAAATAAATGTTAAAAAATTATGTTTTGATTAAGTTAAGTTTTAAACTTTTCAAAACATATTTTTTGAAAATTTGATTGTATATATGTTTTTTGTAATTAAAGGTCAAATGTTTAATTGATTTGACCTAAAAATGACAGATAATATGGGAGGGAGGGAGTAATTTGTAGGGAAAAAATGTCTCATGTTCACTATGCAAACTTAGGTTTAAATGATTACTATATAGAGTACAAATATTAAGCAAATCCATTCATTATGATCCACTAAAAGTGAACGTAAATACAAATAGGAAATTTATTAAAAAAAAATCCTAAATTTTCTATTTCGATGAACCATTACAAGAATTCATAATTATTTTGGGTATTGGGTTACTTGTGGAAAATAAGAATTGTTGTCAGATTTGATCCTAATTCCTAATTATCACTCTTCGCTTTTGTTTATTTGTGTGTGTGTGTTTTTTCCCTTTTAGATCTTTCTAGCTAGAGAAAGGGCACAAATAGTGATGGTATAGAGCTCAATTTCTTTCACCGTTTATATGCAGAACAAATTAGTTCAATTTTTTTGGTAGTAAATTAGTTCAATTTTTAACAACACTTTTATATCTTTTTTCTTTTAGCATTTTGTATGGTTAAAGTCTTCATTTGCAACTATATAATTCTCAAAAAAGTCTTCATTTGCAACTATTTTTAATTAGTTTTACTAAAAAAAAATCACGTGTTACATTCACGATGAATGCAGAATATATTCATATGGTGCCAAAAGGCAAGTTAAATTAATCTACAAAAAGTAAAACAACTAAAATAGTTTGAACTTTAAATTTGCACTAAATTATAAATTTATCAACATTTATATTGATATATTGGGAGAAAAGTGATTTAAAATCCATACACTAATTGATTAGTCTAAAAGGGGGAATTATCATTAACTAATATTAATTAAGTGTAATGATAAGTTAAAATTATCCCAAAAATGTAATGGTCTATCAGTTTCCTATGTGTAGTGTAAGGTTAAACATAACTCCTTGGTGTGAGAAATTATTAGTTGGGATGGACCCACCACGTCATCCATGAGACTAATAAATAGAATTTTGCCATATCAAATAAACTCCTTAAAGTTAGGTACGATTTTAGCCCAAGGTTTAGCCCCCTTTAAAACAAACCCTGTATAAAGGATAAGTCCCCAAATTTGAGATTTTATTGGAATATGGTTTTAAAAAATTGATGAGTTGTCTTCATCTTATTGGTTGGTCCCATAAATGACATGGTGGGTCCGTCCTACCTAATAATTTATCCCTCGGTGTAAACTTGTTGTTTTTGTTTTTCTGATTTGAAGTGTGAACTTCAATTTATTGGTCATTATTTTGCATAACACAATGCGGTGGAGAATTCATTCTAATCTGCGCATGCACATATACATGGGCATTAGGCATATATATTAATCATTTCAGGCTATAGCTAATAAGGGTGTGTTTAGTAGAATGATGTGATTGATATTTGTTTATGTATTGTACAAATGAGATTACACTAAACAGATCAAATTAGGTACTTTACAGATGAGATTATTAGAGCAACGATTGAAACGGAGATTACACTTAAAACTCCGTTTGACCAGTACACTGACCCAACGGCCGATGAACCGGTGCACTAAACATGGTGTACTTCATCTAATTATTTCATTTTGGATGGAAATTTAGTTCAAAGGGAAAATAAAACTTGAAAAGAAAGGAATACACCGTACTATAGTTTAGAAATAGTAGCAGACTTTTTCCCCCAAAACCAAGGATGTAGCGTCTCGATAAAAGTTTTGAAAACTTGATAATTCAGACTCTCAGCCTGAGCCTGAGGCCACTGTATTTAGTAGATTGTAACAGTAATCTTTAGTAGGAAGCAACTGAAGCAGGCGCGGCTCTTTGCTATTGCTAGGTCGTCTCCGAGTCTCCTGATGACTTGACTTACCCACTTTTTTTTACCTTCCATGAAACCAAAGCTGCAATTGGGTATCCCTTTTTTAATATATTTACAATTAAGTTAGTTCTAGTTTCAGTTCCATTAAAAAAAGAGATGAGATCCCATTTTACCCCTTACGTTGTACTTACCATGGCATTAAAGTAAGTTAGCTGGGTGAACAAAAGAAAAAAATTACACAACTTTGCAAGGAGTAGTAGAAGGGGATCTAGGCTCTCCCCTAAAAAGAAAAGAAAAATGAAGCAAATTCGCAGAGGAGATAAAAGATGGGAAAGGGACGGGTTTTTGGGGGTGCAAGGACAATTTTGAAAGTGAAAGCTGTCAGTTTTTAGTTTTACCCACAGTTCTAAATTGCAAAAAATGGGGAAAGAATATATGGACCATCACCATACCAAATTTTTATTATTAATTATTAATACCATATAGTAATAGTAGTTGCCTTATTATTATTGGCATTCCAAAGAGAAAATTGCTGATGAGGAACAGCTAAAACCTTTTACTATAATCTTCTCTTCCTTTCCTCTCTCTCTCACTCTCACTCTCACCCCAAATAAAAACACAAAAGAAAAAGCCAAATTGTACTACAATGATCATTACCAATGTTATCAGGTACACCGAAAAACACTGGTGATTTGAGGTAAAGGAAGGCAAATTAAAAAAACCCCAAAGACAAGAAAACAATTTACTAGGATTTCTTTATTATATTTGTTTATTAATGTTTCCCCCTTGTGTTGTGTTTCTTTTATGTCTCTCTCTGATGAGAAGTGAGAAGTGAGAAGTGAGAACTGAGAACTGAGAGAGGAGGAGAGGGTAAGTGAAAGAGAATTTAATTATTCAATTCAACACTACTACTTGAGTAGGTGATGATGATGATGATGAGATGATCCTGTGGCGGCGTTTTACACTGCTGTGATTCCATTTCTTAACTGCACTTTGAATTCTTTAATTCTTGCTGGTTTTTCACTCACAGCTTTAGGATAAAAGAGACAGAAACCCCACTCCCACTACTCCGGCCCTCAGAAAATTACATGAGCCATGAACTCAAAAATATCATGTCTGAAAACCCACAAAGACAAACCTCATCAAGATAAAACATCAATATCATTTCTGCCATCCCCACCCACTCAAAACATCTTCCTTTTCTCACGGTTGCTGTAGTTTTTAGGACATATATATATATAAGAACAGAAAGATTGTGTTGGTATATATCAAGCTGAAGAAGAAGAAGACTAAGTATTTGTGAAAATGAGTGTAAAAAGTGGGTGTTATTTTTGAGTAGTTGAGTGGGTGAATATTATTTATGATGATGAGGCAAGGAGGAGGAGGAGGATTTGGAGGGACTCGATGTCAAGATTGTGGGAACCAGTCCAAGAAAGATTGTTCTTACATGAGGTGCAGGACTTGTTGTAGGAGCAAAGGATTTGAATGCCAAACTCACATCAAAAGCACTTGGGTTCCTGCTTATAGAAGGCGCCATAGACACCCTCAACAACTCTCTTCTGTTCCTCAACAGCAACTCCTTCCCCTTCCCCACCACAACCCTAAAAGGCTTAGGGAAAATCCTTCTTCACCTACAGGTTTCTTCCCTTTTCTCTTTTTAGATCTATATATTTGACTATACCCTTACATCACTTTCATAACCCTAGCTAATATATGCTTCTTCAAGAGAAATTAAATTTTTGACAAGGACATAACAAGAGACGCAACTTTGCTTATATATATGTACATACATATGTGTGTGTCTCATTTTTCTTTCTAATAGACTAATATATTGTAATTAAGTTTGATTTTGCTTAGTTTGAACATTTTTGTCTTATTTGAGTTTTGGGGTAATGTTGTTTTAGGGTTAGAAGTGGGGGATTTTCCGGCGGAAGTGACTTCTCCGGCGACATTTCGATGTGTTAGAGTGAGTTCCATTGATGATGCAGATGATCAGTATGCTTATCAGACGGCTGTGAATATAGGAGGGCATGTTTTCAAGGGAATTCTTTATGAT
Source organism: Corchorus capsularis (assembly GCA_001974805.1). NCBI lineage: Eukaryota > Viridiplantae > Streptophyta > Magnoliopsida > Malvales > Malvaceae > Corchorus > Corchorus capsularis. The sequence goes on from AWWV01011114.1 coordinate 31,346, forward strand.
CAAGGCCCCGAAGGTGGTGGTCATCATCATCATCGATCAGTAGGTGAATGCTCATCTCGAGAGACACATCAACAACAACCAAATCATCATCAATTCAATGTTGCTGCTCTTACAACAACGGCTACCACAACTACTAATACTAGTTCGGTTGCTGCTGAAACTCTTCTTCCTTTTCCTTATGCATCTCCTTTTAATGCTTTCATGTCAGCTGGTACGCAATTTTTCCTCCACCCAAAATCTTAGGAAACTTCCTTCTTTTTTAGTATATGGGGAAAAAAGAGAAAGAAATTTGAATGAGAAAAATCCCTTTTGATGATATCTCTCTGCTCTAGCAAATTTTATATATAATATAATCTTTTGGAATTAGAGCTACCATTCTCTGCCTTGGGTTCATAGCAGCTCATTTGCAGTTGCCCTAGTACATATATATATATACTATATGAATTATGATAATCATCAAAGCTAAACTAAGAAATAAAAAATGGGGAACAAGGGAGACTTTATTAGGTTTTCTTTGTATTAATATGTTGTTTCCAAACTCCAAGAGCCTGCAATTATATGATCTTGTCTCTAATATTAAAATGTGGCAAGCTACAAATGGGTGATTAGCTGTTTGTCTTCTTCCTAGCTCCATTTATTTTATTCATATTCTCTTGTTGAGTTCAATTTGAATCTGCATTCTTCTTGTTTATCAACTTCAATGCCCACTTTTTTCCTGCTTATCCGTTTCCCTGCTGGTTTAGGAACCAGCTGCAGCCTGACATTGACATACGAAACCCCTTTCAAAACTACAAAGATTTTGAACATGATTACCTTTAACACATGTTTATATATGGTTTCTATATTTGTTTTAATTTCCCAAAGCATAGGAATCATAATAAAAACCTAAATACATCAACTCTGAAGGAACATGCAAAAGATTTGAGAATATATATATACCAGCCTGCTGAAACCTGCAGGAAGATGGAGGGAAGGTTCACTTTATGTGCTAAACTTATCACATTTTGTCTTACAATGTTTTATTATATTAATGCATTGAAAGACTTAAATAATTGCGTTTATAAACAATATGTCGTATGCATATCTTCGATCCTAACTTGTTGTTTATAAGAATTATAGTATGTTTTCTTGTTTGTGTGCATTGCATAAAGCACTTTATAAAATCTTTTTCTCTTTGTGTCTACTAGTATATAGTATAATCTTTATTTGGTTAGGTGCGGCCACACATTTTGAAGTAATATTTAATGAAAATTGTGGCATGGGAATCGCCCCCTAGGCTATACCTATATAAAGCATATAAGCTAAGCTCTCTTGAGATGAATAAATTATGATTTAGAAGGTAAAAAAGACTGTGGGGGGCATCTTATTGATTTTAAGTGATAATAACTTTAATTATAGAAAGCAATAAATAAGCTTTCAAGCTTGATTTTTTATGGTTAAGACTAAAAGACACAATCACACACTAACTATAGGGGAAAAAGATGGATGCCCTCATTGAGAAAACAAATTTAATTTGGAATATATACTTGTACTTGAAAGAGAAAAAACCAGGTACAAAAAAGTCATTTTATATAATAATAGTGATTCTATTCTTGCTTAAATGCATCTGTTGCAAAGTTATGGAGTGGATTCTATATTCTCAGGCGAGGGAATGGATGACTTTCCTATTATAGTTAAGAAACTAGTGTTATTAGCTATAGAATGAAAACAATAATTTTAAACTTCTGCAGGAAGACATACATATATATAGCTTTGTGCATATATTAAAATTAAAAGGCATGATCTTAAAAAGCCTTTGCTTACTCAAAGCACTGATTAATTATATATATCTATAGTTGATTTGCAAACTTTTATTAATTAATTAGTTTGGCATGCTTTTCAGTTCTCATAATCGATCATAATTGGGAATAAAAGATTAGAAACTTATTAATCATATAATTATAGCAGATGTTCATGATCAACAAATCTCAATTTTCCACTTCTTTCTTTGAAGACAAAGTTAAACCCCAAGCTGCAGCCAAACACTTGGGTCAGATTTATCATTTGTTGTGGCTATATATATATATATATTGTGAGACTATTTGTAAAAATGGGTTTCATTCATGTAACTGTTTATGTATAGATATTGAACAGATGATCATCATGATCATGAGACAGTATGGTAACAAATGATCACAAGAATTTCTTTTCTCTTTTTAATTATGATTTCATTGTGTATATATAGAGAGAGAGAGAGCTTTCATTGAATAGTTTACAAGATTTCATCATTGATTACAAGTTGGCATGATATGATCTATTGGAAAGTTGAGAAACAGTATAGTAGATATATATATGGTTGACTTGATTTGGTTGGCTCTTTAATTGTTTCTTCAAAATCAATATATGTGATGCTTGCTCCTGCTAAAAGGCCAATTCCTTGTTGAACTCTTTTTAGCTGTGTGCCCGCGGAATGCCGGATTGGAAAGGCAAAGTGCTTCATTTCTTGGCCAATTCATGTATCAAACATGATTTTCTTTTTGGTGGTTTTATAATTTATATACTTCTACAGTTTATAATTAAAGCTTTTGAGTACTTTAATTATATGTGAATTTTTTACTTAGTATTATTTTCAGGATTTGTTATTGTAGGTTTACTTATAAATTTTCATGAAATTAATAACTCTTGTTGGCAAGGAGAATTCCGAAAAAAAAAAGGGTTATTGTTGAATATGGGATGCATCATGCATGTACTATACTATATATTGCTTGCACATGTACGTACTGTGGCTAAGTTGGACAATTCCATGGTCCACTTTGTGTTAATTTGTACCCTTAGAACAGTTTTCTTTAATGATTAAAATCAGATATTGTTCGCCCTCATGAATAGTAGTGACTTGAAACGAAAATTAAAGCTTTGGCATTGCCGCAATATATATTGGAGCATTTTGCAATAATATTAATTAAGGAAAAAAAGAGATTATACTAATAATATCACACTTTAGCAGTATATATATTTAGATCATGCTGATAAATATTAGAATTACGCACCAACTTTCACTTTAGCGGCCATATATATATACTTGATCTCTTTCTATATTAATCTGATACTAAATAAACTCTCGAGGAAGGTGTTTATAATAAATTAAAGGCCATGAACTCTAGAAAGCACATTAAATCAAATTGGTAATGGAAAATACTATAGTACCGGCGGCAATTTTTTTCCTTAATATTATTTATTTATATGATGATAATCCTCCGATCCAGTTAGGCGCCGAATCAAGATCAGAATTGCTTCCGTTGTGATCAGTTTCTTGCTGTCTGAGTCTGATCAGATCACTGTCGAATCCAAATCTGCCGACACCTTTTTTCATGTCAGAAAAATAGGAGGGTCCGATCCTAACATCCTACGTTAATGATTTTATCTATATGTTTCTTGTTCCTCCATGTTTGATGTCTCTGTGAGATATGGGTAATATATATGTTACTCTTTTTTTGTCATTGAAAACAAACAAACACTTATAATTTGCAGGCTACGCAAAGCCAAGTCCATCTCTCTCGAAGAGTTTTCTATACCCTTAATTAATTATTATTACTAGTATAATATAAATCATTCTTAATATTTCTTGCAAAGCTAAATTAATTTCCATTAAATGAAAATTAGAAAGTCTCTCAAGTAAAATTACCAAAGGAATTGTTCAATTGACGGTATATCTTGATCCTTAGATACATACAGTAAATTATAAAATCCACTTCTCTTAAAATTTTTCATTTTTACCAAAAACAGAAATAGTGACAGCTCTCAGAAAAGTGATGTAATTCAGCCATATTCAAGGAAGACTGAACTTATATTATGGCTTTCAAAAGGCTATGTATAACTTTTTTTTTTTTTCTAAATACTCAAAAAAGAAAATGTTACCTATATATATATATAGATATATATATACCAAGTAGCTATATATATTGCTACTACACTAGCTAGTACCAAGAGTGAGATCATTTCTTACTCCATCTTGGTATAGTAATTTTGGGTACATGCTAACTGATGAAACCTTTGCAATTCTTTTGACTAGATAGCATTAATTACATATATATAGGGCTCTGAGTAGTCTACCTAATTAAATTCTACAATGACGCACTCACCTTTGCAATCCTTGTTTTGCTTGTCATTTCTTTGCTTTTCATTCGTTTTTTTTTCCCTTTCTTCACAGCAAATAAATCCACCAATTTTTGTCCCTCCATTATTAACTGCACTGCATTCATTCTGTTATACAGTTTCATGAGCAGGGTTTGGTTTCGGTGAAATCAGTTGATTTGATTAGATAAGCATTATACAATCTCTTATCTCCACAACTATTCCAAATCTTTGTTTTTCAATGCAAATTCCTGTTTTTTGAAAGAACGACTCTGGTTTTGTAATTGTTTTGCTCTTTCTTCTTTAATATAGAATCAACCTGCTAATTAAAGTGCCAATTCATTTAAAAGGTGGTCTTGGAATATGGCAGATGGACTCTGTAAATATAACTAATCGCTGGGTTATTGGTCACAGTCCAATGGTTATGGCAATGTATATATATATATTAGTATATTAGTATATGCTTTTGCATGATGTATTCCTCTTTTATGTTCGGCTCAGGTTTTTGACTTATTCTCACACTTGAGATTCCTGATCGTTTTGCTCAAAGGAACAGGTGGAAAACCTTTTGCAATGTACAAGAAAAAGCTCTTCCATTTACTAAATTGTTTTATAGTCTAAAGGATTTTTTCCTCATATATGTACATCCCAATGGAATAGATTACTATAGGGTTAAATTTTTGGTTAATTAAGGTAAATAGCAAAGAAGGGAAATGAGATATTTCTCATTAAGATTGAGACCCAACAAAACAAATTGCAAAGTATGTATGGCTGTTAATTTTAGAAGTTTCTCAGCATTTGAAAACTATGTTGAATGAAAGAAGCTCAATGGCCCTTAAGTACGAGCTTAGATACGAGTCTTGTGAATAACCAAAACAGGAAGAGCTTCCCTCTTATGGAGTCTGACTTGGCTCGACTCTCGGTTAGTCAAGACCCAATATATAGTTACGGGATATCATTAGTAGTATAAAAAAACTACGTTGAACCTCAATTAATACGAATTAGAGTCAGCAGCTTATACCAGAAGAGTTCTCCAAGCATTTATTTTCTTCACTTATAAGAACCCAAATTTAAAATATCGAGGTCTTACCACTTAACCCGACCCAATATACCATATATTTCAAGGGGAATACTAAGAATTACTACTTGGTACCTACTAGAGAACTTTTTTGGGCCGAATATATCTAACAGTAGAATTCCAAAAAAAAAAGAAAAGAAAAAGAAAAAGAAAAACAAACCCTTTAAAAGCGATGGCCCAAGTAATAATGGGCTCTAGTCAATCTTCTTTTCAACTTTCAAGTATGCTCATTTGTATTTTTTGTACCTATAAAAGCCCAAACATCAAGCCCATTAGAGGCCGTATGAGTTATGGCGCGAAAACTCTCTCTCCTTTCCCGCCAAATAAGATCCCCTTTCTTCTAACTCCATACCTTCTCTCTTTTCAGTCACAGAAAATCTCCGCGTCCTCTCTTCTTCTCTTAGCCATGGCTTCCGATTCATCTCCCTTCAACGGTAAGTGGGTAACTCTCGCTATTTCAAACCGTCATTTTTGTTTTCTGCTTTTATATGTTCGTAAGATTTACAGATTCTTTTTTCTGCTTTTATTCATTTTGTAAATCTAATTCTTTGCAGGTCCTTCCTCCCCCGATGATTCCTTATCCAGCCCCATCCCCAACACTTCCTCTCCAGCTCACCGCCGCCGGCGCGGCCGTACCCGAACCCCCACTCCCTCTTCCGCCGCAACTCCACCTCCAAATCCCTCTCGCTTCGCGAATTCATCATCTACCCCAACCCCATCTCATTCCGCTAGGCGTGGCCGCCACCAACCCACATCCCCTGCTCCCGCAGCCACCCCATCTTCAACCGACGACTTCCCACCTCCTTCATCCGATGCCGGCGACGACATGGACGATGTGGCCCCCACCTTCGTTTGGGGCACCAATATTAGCGTCCAAGACGTCAAAAATGCAATTCAAATGTTCATCAAGCATTTCAGAGAAACCCAAGAATCGAGCAATGATATCTTTGCAGAAGGGAAATATACGAGACTGATACATAGAGTGCTTGAGATAGAAGGAGAGTGGATTGACGTTGATGCTCATGATGTCTTTAATTATGACTCTGATTTATATAATAAAATGGTGAGGTATCCCCTTGAGGTTTTGGCCATTTTCGATATCGTTTTGATGGACATCGTTAGCTTGATTAATCCGTTATTTGATAAACACGTGCAAGTTCGGATTCACAATCTTAAGAGCTCTACTTCCATGAGAAATCTCAACCCTTCTGGTCAGTTTTCTTTAGTTATCCTTAAATTTGATTTTTTTTGGTGTTTTATTCATTTTTTTTATTGATTTTGTGTTTGGTTGTTTGCATTTAGATATTGAGAAGATGGTCTCGTTGAAGGGGATGGTTATTCGATGTAGTTCCATAATTCCTGAGATTAGGGAAGCAGTGTTCAGGTGTATTGTTTGTGGTTACCATTCTGATCCTGTTGTTGTGGATAGAGGTAATTTTTTGGTGATGTTCTTTTCTAATTTTTTTTTTTATGTTTTGAATTCTTTTTTGAGTTAATGTTGCTAATTGATTTCTTTTTGTTGATTGTGGGTGCTTTAAGGACGAATAACCGAGCCAACAATGTGCTCAAAGCCAGATTGCCTTGCCAAGAACTCCATGGCATTGGTTCACAATCGAAGCAGGTAATTTAATGTTTCAATAATATCTTTATGTTTTAGCTTAGCCTTAATTTGAGATTTCAGTGCAATATACCAGCATTTGTGTTAGATGTGCTTAATTTATAATACCTTGGTATTGCAGAATTTCATTTCATTTTGTATGTTATAAGTAGGTCTGTAGGTTGCTTAAGCTTTATTGAGTTCATTTCAACTTGAGCAATAGGCTCTGTTGTGAAACTAAACATTTATGCTTTTGAGTTATTATAGGACCTAAATTAATTGGTCATGTTGCCCAAACTCAGGTTTGCTGATAAGCAGATTGTGAGGCTTCAGGAGACACCAGATGAGATCCCTGAAGGAGGGACACCACACACTGTGAGCTTGCTGATGCATGATAAGCTGGTTGATGCTGGAAAACCTGGGGACCGGGTTGAGGTTAGATGTTGTTGAATATTTGACATGTTCTGCAATGACAAGTTAGGATCCTTGTGATTTTAATGTGTTGTCTGAATGTTCCTGTTTCTTCTATTGCAATAGGTTACTGGGATTTACAGGGCTATGAGTGTTAGAGTTGGGCCAACACAAAGAGTTGTAAAATCATTGTTCAAGGTTTGTGTTTGCATCTTCTTGTGGCCCCAAACATTTCAATAATAATTTTGGTTCAAGTATAATGATTGTGTTCCCTTTGCTTACAGACATACATTGATTGTCTTCATATAAAGAAAACTGATAAGTCAAGAATGACAGCCGAGGATCCTATGGAAGTTGATAGTGGCTCACAGTCACAAAGGATTGAGGATGATGTCCAGTTTGATGAAGAGAAGGTCTAATATAATGCCTATTCTTCCCTTACAAAATTGATTTACATTGTCTACCTCTATCATGTCCTTTTTTTAAAATTGTAGGTGGCACAGCTGAAAGAGTTATCAAAACAACCAGGTATATACGAAAGATTGACAAGGTCATTGGCGCCAAACATTTGGGAGCTAGATGATGTTAAGAAAGGGCTTCTTTGCCAGGTAGAATTATAGAGTAATTTATGATTTGTTATATGCATAGTTTGTGGCATTCCATCGCTCTTCTCTCATAGATTGTAATTGCTGGTTATATATTATCAATGTAGCTTTTTGGTGGGAACGCTTTGAAGTTGCCATCTGGTGCTAGCTTCCGTGGTGACATCAATATCCTTCTTGTTGGTGATCCTGGAACCAGCAAGTCCCAACTACTCCAATATATACACAAGCTCTCACCTCGTGGGATTTACACCAGTGGAAGGGGGAGCTCGGCTGTTGGCTTGACTGCTTATGTCACCAAGGATCCTGAAACAGGGGAAACTGTATGATATGTTTCTCTACTCTTTCTTTTTAGATATTTGTTTAGAATATTCGAATTTAATGTTTGATTTTCATTTGTGATATGACCTTCAGGTTCTGGAAAGTGGAGCTCTTGTTCTGAGTGACAGAGGCATCTGTTGTATTGATGAATTTGATAAAATGTCTGATAATGCAAGGAGCATGCTGCACGAGGTTGGTTCTATTTTGCCTTTCTCATTCCGCATTAAGATATTACCTTTGCGCTACTCCAGTGCTGCTAATGAAAAAATTCTTGGGGCTAAATGCTGACAAATGCTTGACGTTCCTCCCAAGTTTGGCACTTCAAGATACTACGCTATCTTGCTTTCTTCTTCTTGTTATTTCTTGAGAGAAGGTGTTTCACAAGATTGGCATGCCAATTATTTTGCAAGAAATTGCATGGCAATTCCTTTCCTTATTTTGACCATTATTTATATTCTTCCTGTACATTCTGTGACAATTGTGCTTGACTATACTCCAATCTTCCAGGTGATGGAACAACAAACTGTTTCAATAGCAAAGGCTGGTATAATTGCCTCTCTTAATGCAAGGACTTCAGTCTTGGCATGTGCAAATCCTAGTGGTTCACGCTATAATCCTCGATTGTCTGTGATTGACAACATACACCTGCCTCCAACCTTGTTGTCCAGGTAAAGATGATACCTACCTACCAAGTGCCGCATTAATTGAAGTTTGAGCTAGTTATAGGGTGTCTGATACTACTATATAATCATTGCATTGCCAATTTTATCTGATTGAAACCTTAAATTGGGATCAATTTTCAATATTGTTAAAGATGTTATCCTTGTAGTCTTTTGTTTGTTATCTTGTTTAAGCCATGGTTGGCCATTATTGGAAATGTGTTAATCTATATAATAATGCTTGAAATGTACTTGATCCTTATTATATGGTTTTTAAAAATACAAGCCTTCTAAATGATATTCCTTTCCCAGATTCGATTTAATATACTTGATTCTCGACAAGGCTGATGAACAGACAGACAGGCGCCTAGCTAAGCATATTGTTGCTTTACATTTTGAGGATGCAGAGGTTTGGTGAACTCTTGTCTCTGTCATGTTTATAGAGACCTTTTTCGCTGCTTAATGTTTTATAAGTGTATATCTCAAAAAAAAAATGTTTTATAAGTGTAATTCCTTATTACTACTCTCAGATTGCTCAGCAAGATGTCTTGGATCTTGCTACGTTAACAGCATATGTGAGCTATGCTCGCAAGAATATACACCCACAATTATCTGATGAAGCAGCTGAAGAGTTAACCCGTGGATATGTCGAAATGAGGAAAAGAGGAAATTTCCCTGGCAGTAGTAAGAAGGTATGATCAATTGGTTATTCTCTCTTCTATTTTTTCCCAATATTGACCTTTGCTTGATAATCATTGATTGGTAAATTGATGCAAACTTATGTTGCAATCAAAATCTTGATTGCTGGATCAACTATGATATAGGCATACCTGCTTGCTAACTTTGCTTTTTCACCTCCTTTCTGCACAATTTGTTATGTCAACAGGTCATAACAGCAACTCCAAGGCAAATAGAGAGTCTGATTCGCCTCAGTGAAGCCTTGGCTCGTATTCGCTTCTCAGAATTGGTTAGTTAGCTGATGTTTATATTAGCAGCTCTTAATGCTTCACAGTGAATAGAATAATAAGATGCTGTTCTGATATTTGTAGGTTGAACTGAGAGATGTAACAGAGGCATTCCGGCTTTTGGAAGTTGCTATGCAGCAATCAGCAACCGATCATTCCACTGGTAAATTTCCAGTCACATTCCTGTTATACAAATTCACCATTTCCCCAAGAGAACAATATCTCATAAATGTTCCCATTGTTTCCCTTTATTTCCTATCCCCAAAGGAACTATTGATATGGATCTTATCACCACCGGAGTTTCTGCAAGTGAAAGAATGAGGAGGGAGACCGTGTTAACAGCAACTCGCAACATAATAATGGAGAAGCTACAACTTGGAGGACCATCTGTACGATTGTTAGAGGTAAGATGGTTTAGTTGAGATTCGATGCTACATGCTCCCATTTAGCCCCCAATAATCAGCTTTTATTGATCACTGGTGTCGTTATCTCCTGCAGTTACTGGATGAAATGAAGAAGCAGAGTTCTGGAAGTGAAGTTCACCTTCATGATGTGAGAATCTATAGCCTTCCTTCTTTCCTTAGAATCTCCAGTTTAAAGAATATGATCAAAACTGATGAGTAACCCTCTTTCATTTATCTTTCTTCTGGTGAATTCAGCTAAGAAATGCAGTTGCAACTTTAGCCAGCGAGGGATTTGTTGTTCTTCATGGTGACAGCGTAAAGAGAGTATGAAGACGAGAAGCTATAGGAGAAAGTTCCAAATCAAATCTTATTGGTTCAACAAAATAGCCTGTGCCTACGTGCTGAGTGAAAACAACAGCCTTGGCTGCAAAAGCATTTACTCGGGAATCATTCAACCTTGTGGATTAGTAGCTTGTGACGCTTGTGGACGGCTTTCAAAGTAGATATATATTCTGAGTGTTAGGTTATGCCATTAAGTATTCGACTGTGACATGTATTATATCTTTTAATTAGTGCTAGTAGAAAAACAGAGCTCTTGCGTCATTTTTTGAATCAATGTTTTTCTCTTAAGCTGACCCAAGAATTATATAGTTTTTTCTTTTCTACGTTCAACAGTATATATATATATATGGTCTATGATGAACTATTTTAAGCCCTTAAGATTATTTGTAAAAGCAAAATATTAAGAATCGAGGCTCAGAAATGGTTATGGTTTATTAATGTTTGAACTAAGAGAACACGTGAACCCAATCCAGAATTTAGGTTCAACCGAGGCAACCGGCTGCTACGCTGTCGTTTGTCAGATTATCTAATCTGGTCTGCTAGGCCTAGCATCGTTAATAACACAAAAAAAAAATCCCTATACGTTGCGGTAATTGTCGGATGAGGTAAAAAAAATATGAGTATATATAGTCGGACCAATAGGTTTTCCTCGTAAGTTCGTGTCCAAATTTCCAAGTTCCGACCAAAGCAAAGCTTCAAATATTTTGGTTCGAGGTACCAAATCCAAACTGTCCAAATTACAACAGCAAAGCAAACAGAGCATGGGCTTTGTTAAGCTAAGATGGGTGTATTTTCCAGGTGACATCGCCAAGCCAAGCACGACATGAATGGATTGTTTTGGATTATCCAATTATTGAATTGAATGGTTTATGGGGCCCTGATTCTACTACGTGCCATCCAAAAATATCATTAGTATTTATTATTATTTTATTTTCTTAAATTTATATACTTTTCATTACTAGTAACAACTTTAAAATTTGTAAATGAAAAAAAAATAAATCCTTCGGGTATTACTAGTAGGAGCATATAATTTTCCATTTTAATCGTGCCTTTTCACTAAGAATTAAAGTTTTAATAAAAAGTTCAAACACTTTTTGGTTACAAAGGAAAGAACAAAATTTCAAAACCCATCCATCAAAGATACTAATTTATCATGTTAACAGCAATATTATTTTTAATTCAAGGACATGTGCCACCCTAATCGCAAACAATTTTGTTTAACATGTACTTCTTTTTTTGTTAGGTAAGAAAATCCCAGATCTAAGAGATTTCTTATACGGTCTAAACAAATCATTAATCAAGGCCTTTCATAGCGGGGAAAAAAAATAATAAAAATCAATCACAATCATAAAATAACTCGAAGTCTTGAACGGTAAAAAATGAAAAGTAAATAAAAAAAAAGCTTACGTGGACGTTTGTGGCGGTAAGGGAAGTAGAAGACGAAATCTCTACAATCTACCAGCTTCCCCCGGTTTCCTTTCTCTCTCCCGTGACCGTGCGTTTTTGTTACTTTGTATCTACTGATTAATTGAACTCCAATAAGAAAAAAAGAAAAAAAAAAATCAGTCGAGAGATCATCGATCTCAGCGTGCTCTCTCCTGAGTGAAGATTGACAGAATCAAACGCTCGAGATTCAATGGGAGAGGTCCGTGGAGGATGCTGCCCGCCGATGGATCTGTTCCGTTCGGAGGCGATGCAATTGGTCCAGCTCATCATTCCCATGGAGTCCGCTCACCTCACCGTCTCTTATCTCGGCGACCTCGGCCTCCTTCAGTTCAAAGATGTCCGTACACTCTCTTGCTTGTCATTTGTCAACACTTGCTAATTATAATGCTACTCTTCGATGCTCAATTTCATCGAAATTTTTGCTCTTGCTCTGTTCTACTTCAGAATTTAACTTGAATTTCGTTGCTTGAGTCTTGATCGTAGTTTAGGGAAACCCTACACTTAGAACTTTTTTGCTTGGATTTCTTGAAGTTGAGATCGTTTTTTCGATTTTGTTTTTGTCGTGTTGATGAGCAGTTTACTAGGGTTTTGGTTTTATCCATCAATTTCCTTCTTGTTCTGTTTTTTGGTTTTGATTCTGTTAAGAGCTATAATCCTTAATTTGAAAATAAATTTCTTTGTGATTTGATGGATCAATTGCTTGAGATTTGGGACTGATGTTTCTTATCTGTGTGATGTCTTACAGCTTAATTCAGAGAAAAGTCCATTTCAGCGAACTTATGCTGCTCAGGTATTTGCCTTTTTGCTTTATTAACAGTGTGACAGTGATATATTCGCATTTAAAACATGCCAGAATTTCTGCTCGTTCTTCTATTTCTTCTTCTGAGTTTGTTTGCTTCACATTTTTATGCATTGTAAAGTGAACTATAGAGTTTGAAATTATGTACTCAATATAAAATTAGAAACTTTACTGACTTTAGAAGGTCGATTATACAATAATGTTAAATGGCTGAATCAAGAGGTCGGTTTCTGATTTATTCCATGGATTTTAGAGCACATTCTGGTACTTAAGCAAGTTCTAGAAGAGTTCAAATGGCTTTGTAGGATCTTAGAAAGATTGGATTGGATTCTGTTTGAAACAGCTAACCTTGCTGCCTTTAATTTGTAATTGAAGTATTAGAAAGATCGGATTTTGTTTGAAACAGCTAACCTTGCTGCCTTTAATTTGTAATTGAAGTACAATGTCATGCACTTATGATTATTCTTTTGAGCTACTTGAACCGTTCTTACGAGGTTATGTTTTCATCGCCAAATTTATGCTATTTAGTATTTTTCAAATTCCAGTTGGTAATTCCTGTTCTGTAACATCTTTTTCTTGTGAAGATAAAAAAATGTGGAGAGATGGCACGCAAGTTGCGGTTTTTCAAGGAGCAAATGCTGAAAGCAGGCTTCTCCTCTTCAATAAAACCTGTGGAACGAGCTGACATTGATGTGGATGACCTTGAGGTGCATCATTGTCTGACTATTGCCAAGAAATGCTTTCTTTATTCCAGAACTCATTTTTTTTTCCTTTGTTACTTTTTAGGTGAAACTTGGAGAACTTGAGGCAGAATTGATTGAGATGAATGCAAATGGTGAAAAATTGCAACGCGGTTATAATGAATTGGTTGAGTATAAGCTTGTCTTGCAAAAGGTATGCTTTTTCTGCTTTAGTCATTTGAGTATTGTCATTGTTCATGCCCTCATTCTGGTTAATACTTTTACATTGCATAAATTCTAACTTGATTTTCTGATCAGGCTGGTGAGTTTTTTACTTCAGCTCAACACAGCGCTACAGCTCAGCAGAGAGAAATGGAATCAAGTCAAACGGGTGAAGAATCCCTAGAAACTCCTTTGTTACGGGAGCAAGTATATTACCACCTTTCTTCTAGTATTCTGTGCTATTAAGCTGTAATGCCATACTTTTACTCATAAACTCATAACTATTTTGTAGGAAACCTCAACGGATCCATCAAAGCAAGTGAAGCTGGGTTTTATTACTGGCCTTGTTCCTAGGGACAAATCTATGCCATTTGAGAGGATTTTGTTTCGTGCAACTAGGGGCAACGTGTTCCTCAAGCAGGTTCCTGTGGAGGACCCTGTCATTGATCCTGTCTCTGGAGAGAAGGTGATTAAATTTTTGCAGTTTTGTTCCAATTGTTTTCGTATTTTGAGAAAGGAAAGAGGCTGGAATTCAGTATAAGCCATGTATTATATAATTTGAAGTAATGTTTACTTCACATGTTTTGGATCACAAAATGCAGATAGATACCTACACGCTTGCATATGAAAGAATGCTGCTTTGTATTTTTATGTTACTCTGACATGCAGTCTTTCCCATGTGACAGTTCACCATTTATTTGAAGACCTAATTATTTTATATTCTGAAAAAGTGTCAAACACAGATTATATTATGCATGTGTGTGTGTCGTGGATAACTAATGTTTGCAGATAATAAACCCTTGTGATGCTTGAATGTTAAAATTGTTCTTTTATTTAGTTTTCTGAATTTTGTACTTTGGAAAAGAAGATCATCAGAACCTTATCTTGACCAAGTTTTATGTTGTTTATTGATCTGTCAATGTCCATGTGCAGATGGAGAAAAATGTATTTGTGGTTTTCTACTCTGGAGAAAGAGCAAAGAACAAAATTCTTAAGATATGTGAAGCTTTTGGAGCTAATCGTTATCCTTTTGCTGAGGAACTAGGCAAACAGGCTCTGATGATTACAGAGGTATGGATTTAAAAAAAAGGAAAAAGAAAAACTGTCAGTTTTGCTGACTGATGCTTGGTTGTTCGTCAGTGTTTCTTAACACGATAAGTATGAGTTTTTTATTTCCTTAATATGTGGATCTTTTCCTGCACAGACCACTCTATCTCCATTTCACTTCTTGATCGGGAACAACCCCCCCCCCCCCCCCCCTTTTTTTTTGCCTTGTCCCTATTATTTCCTTGCTTCTCTTAACAAACATGAATCTTTCTGCGATTCAGTTTTGATTTTGGGAATTTCTTTACCTGACTGAACCCAATGATCACAATAAATTTTCAGGTTTCAGGAAGAACTTCAGAGCTGAAAACTACCATAGATGCTGGATTGCTTCACCGGGACAATTTGTTGCGGACTATTGCAGACCAGTTTGAGCAATGGAACCTTAAGGTCTGTATAAGTTATATTATTGTTGTTTATCTTATCTCACTTTTTCAATCAATTGTATGAATGTGCATATAATGCTAGTGTTCTGTTGCAATCATTAACTGATGTTCTCGATCATTTGGATTAAGTTCAGTGATTAAAACACTTCTTTTACTCCTGAAGGTGAAGAAGGAGAAATCAATCTATCACACTTTGAATATGCTCAGTCTTGATGTGACAAAGAAATGTCTTGTGGCTGAGGGATGGAGCCCTGTTTTTGCCACAAAGCAGGTAGCGATTTTCTGGCCTTTTTTCTTTACATTTCAACAGATGTTATTTTTGTCCTTGATCTGAAATTTTATTGTTTTCATCCTCAGAATTATGGTTGGTTTCTTTGATCTCCAAGAGAAATGTTGTAGTAGATTATTTACATATGACTTTGAGCATTGTTGTTGCAGATTCAGGAGGCATTGCAGCGGGCTGCATATGACTCCAACTCTCAAGTTGGAGCCATTTTCCAGGTTCTGCATACTAGAGAGTTACCGCCTACTTACTTCCGCACAAATAAATTCACTTCTGCATTTCAGGAAATTGTTGATGCTTATGGGTAAGTTCATGATAAGACCGTTGGACTTGGAACTGATACTGCTTTGTTAGTGAATAAAAAGGAAAAACAGATTCTGTAATAAGTGATACCCATATTTTTTGAGATATGTGTATGTATCTTGATTGACATCTAGTTTATAACATGCAAGTGCTTTTCGGGAGTTTGTGCAATTGATGTGGCTTTTGGGCTTTAGGCTTATATCTAGCAGACTAGCATATTGTATCCAAGTTAAACGAGTATTGACCTCCTTCTGAATACTGAATTAGGAGCATAGATCAGTTGCTTTCCACCGTAATTAAATCCAATGATCTTAGGGAGGGATAAAATATATAGTGCAGCTGTGTTGATATTAGGGAGATAAATGTAATGCTACAATATTTTATTAACTGCCAAGTTGCAGAGATCTGGCAATATAGAATTGTGGTATAAGAGCTCTTCCTAATTAATCCACCTTTAAAGATCCTGAAAATTTGTTTAAGGTTCCTATTGGACTCAAAGAAGAGATTGTTAGGTATTCTGTTTCTGTTTTCTTGATCTATGTTTAAACATTTTTTTTAACCTTAATATTTATTCAGTTTTTGTTTCCCTGTGGTAAATATGCCTTATTATTGACTTCTGTTGGCATCTTGTTTGGGAGTATGCTTTTTGTCTGTATCTTGTATAAATTTTATTGTGCTAATTTGCCAATAAAAAACAGAAATGTGATATTAACTTTGTTGCATTTGGTTGCAGAGTGGCAAAGTATCAGGAAGCAAATCCTGGTGTATACACTGTTATTACATTTCCTTTCCTTTTCGCTGTTATGTTTGGTGACTGGGGGCATGGAATATGCTTGTTACTTGCAACATTATTTTTTATTGTCCGGGAAAAGAAACTTTCTAGTCAGGTAATATCCTGTGATGATGTAATCAAGTTTTTAACTGATACATACATTTTTTTTTCATATAAATTGGAAAAATGACCCTGCCATGGTCTGGGCTTTTGGTTTGATGGGATTGTTTATAAATTAGAAGTACCTGGTGGTTTGGCTTAATAATCTTTATCTTTATTGGTCTGTTAACCTTAGTAAATTTTTATTCTTGGAAACTGCAGAAGCTTGGAGATATAACAGAAATGACCTTTGGTGGTCGTTATGTTATTTTGATGATGTCACTCTTCTCGATTTATACTGGGTTGGTCTATAACGAGTTCTTCTCTGTGCCTTTTGAATTATTTGGTCGCTCAGCATATGCTTGCCGCGATCTCTCTTGCCGGTATTTTACTTGCACTTACAATGCTATCAGATGTTGTATAAGATTCTCTATATAGTATAAGCCCTACATTACTTCTCTTTAACTGCTTTTTACTTGCACTTACAATGCTATCAGATGTTGTATAAGATTCTCTAATATAGTATAAGCCCTAAATTACTTCTCTTTAACTGCTTTTTTGCAGGGATGCTACAACTGATGGTTTGATTAAGGTGCGCGATACTTACCCATTCGGGGTTGATCCTGCATGGCATGGTAGCCGTAGTGAACTGCCATTCTTGAACTCTCTGAAGATGAAAATGTCAATCCTTCTTGGGGTGGCACAGATGAATCTTGGAATTATTTTGAGTTATTTCAATGCAACATTCTTTCATAATAGCCTGAACATCTGGTAAGTTTGTTATGCCAATCAAGATCTTAGCTTGCTCGGTTATTCCGGATTTACCTAACAGGAATGCGGCTGAAAGTTTGCTTATGAATTACTCAGGTTTCAATTTATTCCCCAGATGATATTTTTGAACAGCCTATTTGGCTATCTTTCACTTCTTATCATTGTGAAATGGTGCACTGGCTCACAAGCTGATTTGTACCACATAATGATATACATGTTCCTAAGTCCTACTGATGAATTGGGTGAAAATCAGCTTTTTCCTGGTCAAAAAACAGTTCAGGTGTGTTTCTCTTTCCTCTTTTGTTATTATCTTTTCTTTTTTTCTTTTTAATTTAATACCATTCATTGGAGGGATTTGAATACAACTTGATAATATTGTGCATTTCTTTTCAGCTTGTGCTATTATTGCTTGCCCTGGTTTCTGTACCATGGATGCTATTACCAAAGCCTTTTCTTCTAAAGAAACAACATGAAAGTGTACGTTAGATTGTGCTTTCTCAATTACTTACCAAACATGTTTTAAGCATTGTTTTTATCTTCTTTCCATCACTTATTATATGTGTCTTTTCTTTAGAGGCATCAAGGCCAGTCATATGCACCACTTGAAAGCACAGAAGAGAGTCTCCATCCAGAGGCAAATCATGATTCCCATGGTCATGGTCATGAGGAATTTGAGTTCAGTGAAGTTTTTGTGCATCAACTCATTCATACCATAGAGTTTGTGCTTGGTGCAGTTTCCAATACAGCCTCATACCTTCGATTGTGGGCCCTCAGGTACATTAACAATTTCAATTTTTTGTTGAGTCTCAACTGTGTTTTGGTTGAATAACTCCATTTCTGGGAATTTTGGAACATCAAGTCTTTCCTTTTATTTTTGGCCAATAAAACATCAAGTCTTTGATGAACCTGATTCTGTGCGTGCACAGCCCGTCTAATTGCATAAACTTGTTGAAAAACATGGTGGATATAGTTTTCTTTCCTGCCTATTATTGTCACAGGCAGTGTTTTCTTTAACATATAAATCTTCTCATAGAGAAATGATTTTACATTCCAAGATATTTTCCACAAGAGAGGCTATAGTCATTTACACATTTCATCATAGATTCTCTTGTTCCAATTTTATCTGCTTTTGGTAAATTCTTAACTGCAAATTGCACCTTGTTCCTTTTGCAGTCTTGCTCACTCAGAGTTGTCGGTTGTGTTCTACGAGAAGGTTCTTCTCCTCGCTTGGGGGTATGTCTTGCACTTTATCTATGCTTATAATGTACTCAATGAGCAGAGCAAAAAAAAATCTAGGCACTTTAATAATATGATATCGCACTTGCATCCTTCCATTTCTTAATTATTTTCACCCAATAGGTTCTTCGAGTTCATAGATCTATAATTTACGGGCTTCTGCGTATGCATGATGATAATGTTTTGCTTTTTGTTTGCTACAGGTTTAACAATGTAATCATCCTTATAGTTGGTATCATTGTCTTTATTTTTGCAACCGTTGGTGTGTTGCTAATTATGGAAACCCTTAGTGCTTTCCTACATGCTTTGCGTCTTCACTGGGTTGAATTCCAGAATAAATTCTACGAGGGAGATGGTTACAAGTTCTATCCATTTTCATTTGCCTTACTCGACGATGAAGATGATTGATGGAAGTTAAACTGAATAAATTATGTTGATGAGTTGAGTGTGGATAGGGTATGAAGTTATGTTGATTTTTTCAATTGAACATGATGAGAAGTCTATTTAGAGAGGGAGTTGAGGAAGTTTTCTATAAGCCTTCCAATTGTTGGTTTTACTGTTGGAAGGAATAAGTGGCCTATTGGTTTCTTTGTATGTGGTAGCAGTCATGTAATAATACTTTTAATTTATTTCATTTTTCTATTTATATATAATAAAAATTTATTTCAAGAGCTTACAATTTTCTTCGTAGTTTTCATTATAAAGCATCAATTTGTGTGTACTATGTTTGATGACACTTTCCCTAATTATGTCATAACCTATGAGCCAGGCTTTAGATTTTTCAATTCTTGAAGTGCATTATGGAGTCTTATTCTAAATTTTTGCCTAATTGAGTTGTTGACCATGATGAATGTTAAAGAAGGCTGAATTAGGTTTTTACAGCTTTGCAATCATAGACCAACCTGTCAAGGAATGTCCACAATTCATTATATGAAGGTAAGTAAATGGA
The DNA here is from genome assembly GCA_001974805.1 of Corchorus capsularis. Taxonomy (NCBI): domain Eukaryota; kingdom Viridiplantae; phylum Streptophyta; class Magnoliopsida; order Malvales; family Malvaceae; genus Corchorus; species Corchorus capsularis. The sequence continues at coordinate 50,885 of AWWV01011114.1, forward strand.
AGAGAAGATCCTTAAATGGAAAAAGATTAATTAAACTTGACGACGAGGCAGATAGCCAGATATATATTACAATTCAGTTGTTCCAAGTTCTAAGCCATTACGAAACATAAGAAACTTATAGAGCCTTATGTAAACATCAAATTCCACCGAATAATATTTGTAACATGATATATGATATATACAGACAACTGGAAGTAATGAACAACAATGGTGTCACACGCTACTGAGAGTTAGTATTAACGGCAGCAACTGTAGAAACCATGGAGTCAACTCCACAAATATTGCGACCCCTGCAGATTTTGTAGAATCCATTCTCTCCCCAGTTTTCTCCCCATGAATTCTTGATGATCCAGTATGGTTTCTCCTTCATTCGGACCGGAGCATAGCCAGCTGAACCATACCCAACCAACAACACTCCATGGTCAAGGCGCTTTGAGCAAATGTAAGGGCAAGAAACTCCCTTCATGTATGTCTGCATGAACACTGCGTTGATAGCCACTGCAATTCAAACCCAAAATGAAGAAACAGTTAAAGAACAATGGATCAAACCATTAATCACTGCTGTTGTCACATGTTATTGCAGCAATTGAAAACAAAAAGGCTACTAGGCTGCTACTAGTATATATCCAATTACCTGCAAGAGGACCGTTCTTGACAAGATTAGCAGCAATTTGATCCTCATCAAGAGAAACAACACTGAAGTTGGCCACCTTTGCAGCAATCTTGGACTTGTCGAATTTGCAGGTCCCACGGTCTGTGCCAGTGTAAGGGTAATCCTCCTCACGCATGAGTCCACCAGCTTTCAGGGTATATTCAAAAGCACTATTCATGAGCCCACCATTGCATCCAGAATCACAAGAACCTGCTTCTTCTGGATCACACTGCAAAAATAAACAAAAGGGTATATGAGAAATTGAGAATGGCCCACCTTCTAACTTTCTTAATATTTAGCAATTAGAATTGCTATAATGATCTCATATAGACACATACTACTTTACTAATCTGATTTCCCTTTTTAGTGTTCATAATATCTAATATCTATATTATGATCAAATTAAACGAAAATTAGGAACAATGATTAACAGACAATTTTCAAATACAACCAATCACATATGTAATTTCAGAACTAATTAATTTACAACTAGCATCCTTAAGTATAAATACATACACATATATAGCCATACAGAAGCAGCTAGTTGAAATTAACATAAGAATATAATTACTGATCAATATGAGAATTTGCCAGCTAAATCCATTAATCTAAGCATATACATAGACATTCAAACAATTTTTTTAAAAGGAAAGGTAAATAATCGAACCTCATGATCACAATCCACGAGCTGTTGCTCGCTAAGGCTCTCGAGTTTCCCAGTTGCCAAAAAGTTTGCACCTTCCAAGGCTCCTGTTGTACTAAATGACCAGCATGATCCGCATGTACCCTAATCACCGAATAAAAAAACAAGTTTAAAGTTAAATGCAATTAATTATATTAAAAAACGAAAATTACAGAGGTTCAAAATTTAATTTTTAAATTAAAAACCTGATTTTTAACGGGTGTAACAGCTCCTTTTTCTCTCCAGTCGAAATCCTCAGGCAAATTATCGGTAGGCAAAACGGGTGCCTCATTCGCATCTTTAGGCAGCCTCAATCTCCTCAATCCCAAATATGTCCTCCTGAACTCGCTCGGAGTCAAATCGGAGAACTGAGTCACCCCGTGAGTCGCAGATGGGTCAAGCTTCTGGTGACGCTCGGCCCGTTTCAGGTTAGCCTTAAAAATCCTGAACCGGTGGTCGTGCTCCTCCTGCGACCGGTAAATTTTCTTGAACCGCTTCTTGAATAGCGAGAAGTGATGCTCTTCCGTCAGGAGGTGGGGCACGGCTCCATCTTGACGGTCCGTCACTTGCCTGATCAAGGGATCAACTTCCGATCCCTCGGCCGAGAAAGCCTCCGCAGAAATCACGCCGACGAAGAAAAGAGAAAAAATAGCAAAGAGAAGAAAAACAATGCGATTATCCATCTTTTTGTTTTTTCGAGAAAAATTGAAAGTTGAAGAATAAAGGAAGAATGGAAGGTGCGTTATTTATAGGAACATGGATGCGGCAAACTACAAATATCAAAACTAACAGTCTTGGGGTATATTTGGGATTTCATAGAGATTGCTTAGGTACGAGGGAAAGGATACCCAATTGGGAGACGACACGTGGTGGAGTGGAGTGTTGAGGTTGAATGGCAGTTGCTTTTGGGTTTTGGGCTTTGTGCTGTTCGGAGTTGGATTCCATGAAAATTGCAAATAGTTTGGGTTGGTTGGTTAGTTGGATTTGGATTAGGATTTGGAATTATCTTTGAGCTTTTGCTTTGATTAGAGGAGCTTGCCTTTGTTATAACCGTTTCTGAGAGGGTTTCAAGTTGTAAGTTGTAACAGTGTTTTGTTTTCCTCACCAATTTTGGATGTGTTACTTTTTATATACACAAGATCAAATAGAAGTCTTTTTGTTCTTGTTTTAATTTCAACGAAAAATAGAATTCTATAATAATTATAAAATCGTAGTTCATCTCTAAATCAATCATACCGGTTAAAATAGTAAACGATTTCTATCCCAATAAAGGTAAGAGCACGACGTATTTGTTGAGAAACTTTAATTCATTACGCTCCTAACCCAAAGAGGATTAGTGCCGGATCACTAAAACTTGAGAATACCCTAATTAGATCAAAAAAATTAAGAAGTTGCATGTAAAGAAATATGACTTGATAATTAGACCAAAAAACTATGTTGACTTGATATTTGTTCATTTGATATTTTAGGCTAATAATTAGGTTCCTCATGCATGAATTGTGGTAACCAACATTGCAAGCAAATTGTTCACGCCAAGATGGTCATGGTTACCTCACCTTATTGGTTTATCCCATGCAAAATGTTCCTTATCCGCAAAAAAACCAACAACTTTTTGTTAATTTACAATTCACTCTCCTTTTAGCCTTGTTCAAACCACTTGGCTTTTGCTTTTGCATTTGCTTAAAGGCTAAAGCCAGTCAAGCAAGTTTGCTTGCACCGTCCATCGCAAGACAAGACAATGATAAAATGAAATGATGATGACCACCAAAAAAAACAAATAGACCAATTTATCTATGATTATTGCTTATCATAATACATATATATATCGGCCGCAATTTGGGTTAGGCTCATAGGCCCAATATTTCTTTCTTCTTACTTACCATAGAAGAAGCTCGCTAACTTTAGGCCTTTTAGCCCATATTAATTTGGACTGAGAGATCTTAGATCCATAGCTCCCTACCAAAGCAGCAGCCCAACTATGTGAAATGTGACTAGACTAGAGTACTAGACTAGTTGTATTAAGGGGATAAATAAAGATTAAAGTTAGGCTAGAGTACTATACAAGTGATCTTGACCTCACCTTTATGGATTGCAAGCATCAACTATGTGTTGGGAATATATACTTCTTTTTGCACACTAACTATTATTTTTACATATTAAAAAGGGTTGTAGGAAGATAAGACAGAAATTCGAACCCCTAACATTCTACATGAATTTCAGTATTTTTGTCAATTAAGTTAGGAGTTCAAGTTTGAAATGTATACTTCTTTCTATATAATTTTGCTAAAAATATTCTCACTAGCTATCTAATAATATAAGTACTCACAAAAGAAAAGAACAAGTTTTGAAACAGACAAAAATGGGAATGATGATGAATATGGTTTACTCTTCATAGTTGGGCACAAAGAAGTAACTAGAGACAAGCTCACTAAGTCACTATACTCAATTTTATTGGTTGATTAAAATATTTTGGTCTAAGTCAAACTAAATGGACTAATTTTAAACACATACAAAAAGGTAAGAATGGGTACCATGCCCGTTTGGACATAGGAGGAGGCAAGGCAACCTCTTGTCTTCAGTGGCATAATCCAAAGCAAGCATTACATGCATTAGATTTAGGGATAATAAAAAGAGAAAAACGTACGAAATTCGTGATGTTTAAGAAATTGGAAAAGTGAACCCCTCACACCCACAACAAAATTTTACGAAAAGCAAAAGTTAGAAAAGTCAGAGATGATGAAAACGAATCTGGATACGCGCACTTAGTAGAGAAAGTGGGCTGAAGTGATTGCTTAAAAATCATGGACCAGCCATTTTGGGTCAGTCAAGGAGGCTCTTCTGGTCCAATGCTCCCCGCTCCTTTGCTTCCCCATTTTTGCTCCTTCTCTTCTCTCGAGCGTGGCACCCACATTGCTTCCTCAAAGTCAATCCCAAGTTTTGCGTTGGACGAGCCGTAAACGAGCGTAGGAAAAGCGAAAGCAAGATTCTGGGCTATAAAAGATGATTAATAAAAACAAGTTCATGATTAAATTGAACTTACGTGGGGGCGATGAAGATTTGAGATTTCAAGATTGTTATACAAATACTTACTTTCTTCTTCCTTTTTAGTTGTCTACGTAGATGATACTAATTATGTACACAATTATTAATATATGAGATAAAATATTCAAAAAGTAGTTTATAATCACTGTCAGTCTGTCTACATCAAAGGTAGGTTGATTGATTTGGTGCGTTCAGTTTCATGCTTCATCTCAATGTGCTCATGTTATTTATTTATTTTTTTTTTATATTTACAAGTTAATCTTATTTGAGTCGGGTTAGTTCATTATCAGGGTAAAACTCTCTTAATTACAATAGTTTTCTCCATTCATAAGACTCGAACCCGAGACTTTGCTTAAGAGGAACAAGTGTCAAACCACTTAAACCAACCCCTTGTTGATGTGTTCATGTCATTTTTCTAAGTTCATATAAAAGGATACAAAATTTAATAACTATGCTCCCGAAGGAGACCCCCCTTGCATCAGCTGCCCTCTGTCAGAGTCTAGTCTCGGGCAACAACTCAAAATTATTATCATTAAGTTCACATGCAATGTTTGTAAGTTAGTCAACACAAAAATCTCTCTCTCTATAGATATATGTTGTAGTTTGTGGTTACAATTTCAATTCATTAGATGTCTACTTCTATAAAGTATTATAAACGAGATGGATGTAAAATTGTATGATGGCAATTTGGGAAAAGTACAGTACAATAGTTATCAAATTTAGGGATCTAACTAATTTTAACCAATTTTCTTGACAAGTGAAAATGGTTATTGGCGACAAATAAAAAATGACGATTACATGTTTTTAAAATCATAACTATATATATGGTCATTCTATATTATCATAAATTTTTTAAGTATTTAATATTTATCATTGGAAGAATAATGATTTCCATTCTCTCATCGACTCCCTAAGAAAAAATCTCACCTCAAGGTTCGGAATAAGGATAAGGATCAAAGATAAAAAGTTGGGATCCGGGATATGGAATGTATCACTCGCATATTCCCCGTTCTGTTGACATCTTTACATGTATGTACATTAAAAAAAACCTAGTCATCATTTAAAAAAGAAAAAGAACAATATTGATGAAAGAAAAAGAATATACATTTTTTTAGGTAGAAAAAGAATACCATTAATTAATTTAAAACAAACAAATAAAGTATGCAATTGCAAGCTGATCTAGAGAGAACAGAAAAGGAAGTATCCATGCCAAAAAACCAAATGCCATTATTTCAGGACAACCGTTACTTGAATGAAGTCAAATGAACAAAGGGAAATTCAATGTATCTAAAGTTATAAAAAAATTCATTTGAGATTTATAATCACATCTCCTGCAATCTACGGTGGTGATGGAATGAGGATCCGAATGCATTTTAAATAACGAAGAGATAGCCTACCTCAACCCTCCCATGCCCTTTCTAAGTAACACTAGAGTCCAAACACTACTTTCTAAAAGTCAACATGATGCATTTCGTCATTTTTTTCACCTTCATTATTAATTATATCGATATATATCTGTATATTAACAAAACTCCGTGACTCGGAAGTCAACTGAAGATTGTTTTATCAGTATAATATTAGAGTTAGATCATATTTTTATTGAGTATTTTTCTTGAAGATCATATCGTCCAATTCCGAATAGCATTCTAAGGTTTGACATCTAATTTAGTTGTTAATTTGGATTATTCCTGTATACACATATGGATATTCCCCGTATTTCACATCTGAGCTTCTATAAATGCCAATAACATAGAAGGGCGTGTGTTGATATATCATATATAGATAAGATCGAAGATGGGTTTCTTTCCTTCTCTCCCAACTTTGATTTTATTTACCCTCGTTCTAAATTCAGCTCTGTTGTTCTGCAATGGAGGCAAGACTAGCGTTTATATCAGGAAAGAGGAGAAAACCGTGGACATGCCTCTCGGAAGTGATGTCTTCCGAGTTCCTTCCGGCTACAATGCGCCCCAACAGGTCTTTTTTTTTTTTTTTTTTCATTTTTCATTTCCTCCCATGAATGATAAAAAGAAAAAAGGAAAATTTCCCTTTTTGTTTTGTTGGGTTTTGCTCATTCCTTCTTGGTTATTGCATTTTTGACATGTTGGGGTTTTATGTTTTTGAAGGGGTTGTTTCATATTAATCTGAATTTGTTGTGTATTGATGTTTTGTTCTGAAATTTTTCAGGTTCATATAACACAAGGGGATCATGTGGGGAAAGCTGTGATTGTTTCATGGGTGACAGAGGATGAACCAGGTTCCAACACCGTGCTTTACTGGAAGAAAGGCAGTGATGAAAAGAAGAAGGCAGAGGGCAAAGTCACAAGCTACAAGTATTATAATTACACCTCCGGTTACATTCATCACTGCACCATAAAACATCTCGAGGTAGAATTGAATTCTTTGTACTATCTAACTGTTTCATAGCATTTGGTACATTTATAATTTCCTTGCTTCTTTTACTCACCTCATAATTTCCTTGTTATTGTTATTGGTCTTTTCTATCAGTCTAATTCCCAGATTTTAATTATGAGTCTCTTTATTTGTTTATTGAATTTTTGTACAGTATAATACCAAATACTACTATGTGGTTGGTGATGGTCATTCTATGCGAAAATTCTGGTTTACAACTCCTCCTGAAGTTGGTCCTGATGTCCCATACACGTTTGGTCTCATTGGTTAGTGAATGCTTGCTCAGTGTTTTCATTTGGTTAAGAATTAAGATACTGCTACAAGTATTTTACTGTATCCATCATTTCCCATTTTTAGAGAGGTTACTGGTTAGAATTTTCAAGTCTTATGAAAAGGGAAAGCTCACCTTTAGCAGATTGCTTACATATTCGATTTTGCAAAAGAAATTGAGAAAATTTGTTTTTGAGCTAGGTAGTCTATGATTTTGCCATGTCTGTTGGTTATGTTTAGAAGTGCTGATGTATCACAAATTGTTCTGCAGGGGATCTTGGGCAGACTTTTGATTCAAATAGCACACTTACTCATTATGAACAGAATCCTCAGAAAGGTCAAACAGTATTGTTTGTTGGGGACCTTAGTTATGCAGATAACTATCCCTTTCATAATAATGTAAGATGGGATACATGGGCAAGGTTTGTTGAGAGAAGTGTTGCATATCAACCGTGGATATGGACTGCTGGAAATCATGAACTTGACTTTGCCCCTGAAATTGTAAGCCTTCATTCTTTGTAGAAAATCCTCCTCTTTAAAGATTAGTCCTCTGTTTGGCACCATTAAGTATCCTGCACCTCCTTTATTTGGTTATGAATGCCATAAGGGCATATTAGTTATAAGAAAGCTATGGAAGCTCACCGTTCTGTGGCTAACCTTACTTAAAATATGTTGCTTTTCCCTGTTTTGATGTTCAACCACAGTATTGTCCCATTTGTGTAATCTTTTCCTTTTTGCTTTGTACTTGAACCCTCAAAGAAATGTAGCAGAGTAAATGGGTTATAACATGATTATGGTTCTGTTGCAGGGTGAAACAAAGCCTTATAAGCCCTTCACTCATCGCTATCATACTCCTTATCAAGCATCAGGAAGTACTTCTCCCCTTTGGTACTCAATAAAGAGAGCTTCAGCATACATCATAGTCTTGTCTTCATATTCGGCCTATGGTAAAGAATATGTATCTTTTGCACAATTGTGGGCTTAAATTGAATATATCAGAGACATGTGCTGGCTTCATCTGCTAACCATCGATGATTTTTTTCCCAGGTAAATATACTCCTCAATATGAATGGCTTGAAGCTGAGCTACCAAAAGTTAACAGGAGTGAAACACCATGGTTAATTGTTCTTAATCATTCCCCATGGTATAATAGCTATCAATACCATTTCATGGAAGGTGAAAGCATGAGGGTAATGTACGAGCCATGGTTTGTTCAGTACAAAGTGGATGTTGTATTTGCTGGTCATGTGCATGCCTATGAGCGATCTGTAAGTTCTTTGTCTGGGCTATAGGATTCTAGAATCTAACCCTTTTCCAAAATTTTAGCATATCTACTACATTCACGGTGTTTGAAGTCGTAAACATATGCTGAATTCTGAATTCTGAAGTTCTGGGATTGAAAATGTTGTGTTCCTTCTCTAAATGATTAAGAAAACCAAGAATTTGATAAATACACTTGAAAAAAGCCAATATGATTAATCATATCAGATATGGTAGTGTAAAGATTTTGTTATCAAGCTGCTTGATGCTGATTTACTTATATTATAGGAACGTGTATCCAACATTGCATACAACGTGGTAAATGGTATCTGCACTCCTGTTAAGGATGCATCTGCACCTGTTTACATCACCATTGGCGATGGAGGGAATATTGAAGGCTTAGCAATCAAGTAAAGATTGTTCTTACACTATTAATCATTTTTTTTCTGATAATTCAATGATGCTTGCTAATCTTTTCTTTCTGATAATTCCATAGATGCTTGTTAAAAGCCTTTAATGTCAACGTTTTCTTGTATTTGTAGCATGACTCAGCCACAACCTGCTTATTCAGCTTATCGCGAAGCTAGTTTTGGCCATGCCATTTTTGATATCAAGAACCGGACTCATGCTTATTATAATTGGCACCGCAACCATGATGGAGCAGCCGTTGAAGCTGATTCAATGTGGTTTTATAATAGATTCTGGCATCCAGCTGAGGAACCAGCCTCTCATTCTCATTGATGCTCTTTTCCCATTTTTTGAAGTTTATCTTTCTTTTGTATTAGGATAAAGCACAGAATTCACAAGCAATAAAATTTCCCCTTAGGTGAATTGATGTGTACTCTTGATGGCTCTTTTCCCATTTTTAGAAGTTTATCTTTCTTTTTTATTAGGATAAAGCACAAAATTCACCATCAATAAATATTTCTTAGGTGAAGTGATGTGTACTTAGCGTAGAAGGGAAAATTCCTCCATGTCTTTTTTTTTTTTTTTTTGACACTGTCATTCTTCGAGCTGAAAATTGTAAATGCCGAAGTGCTTGTTTTTTTTCTCTCTCCCTCTGTTCACAAATGTTGCAAACTTGCAATTTTAGCTTCGGTTTATAGAAACCTGGTAGTGGTAGGAATTGGACCATGGTCCACCGACATTACAAAGGCGGGCCCAAGCCCAACTATCTCATAATATTAATATGGGCTAGAAATCACATCTAAATTGAACATGATTAATAGTATAATAATTTTTGTGGATTACTAAACACCGCCCCCTCCCTTTTACTAGCCACACCGCCCCTTCCTTGGACTATTTTGCCCTTTGTTTTACTTTCCATCAAACTTTAAACTTTTCAATTCTCTCAACCTTCAAACTTTCAAAACTCAATCATTCAAAATCTCTCAACCTTCAAACTTTCAAAACTCAATCATTCAAAATCATTCAAGTAAAACAACATCAAAACGCATGAACAGAGATTTTTCAGATTGAAAGTATGTTTTTTTTTTTAAAAAAGGTAAAAAACAAATATCTATTTATCATTAATCAAATATTAAAGACCTCTTGCTAATATTGACATATCCATACCCATTTAAATTAAATGAATTGCCAAATACTTGTTAAAGACACAAGGAAATTAAAGGAAAATCTAAAAAAAAAATCTTTAAAGAAGAACAAAAAGAAAAGAAAAAAGAGAGAGAGATGAACAGCAGGTCAAGACCCGCACGTGACCCGAGCTGTGGCTGGGTCGCGATCGGGTCGCGACCCGCCTGTTCATCTTTTTTTTTCGTCTTCCTCTTTAAAGGTTTTTTTTTAAAAAAAATTATTTAATAAGTATTGGATAATTCATTTAATTTAAATGGGTATGGATTCTGGCAAAAAAAAAAA
>AWWV01011115.1:0-20179 GCA_001974805.1 Corchorus capsularis
GGGGGGGGCTAAACTCAAATAGCTATATCTCTCCAAACACCAACTTACCAGTCGCTGCAACCTTCGCACTGAACCATCAAGTCGTCAGGATTGTAAGGCATCTCACATTTGCAGTAACTGCCAGATGTAACAAACTAGAAAATGTCAAATAAAATTGGAATAGAATTCACAACCCCAAGTTGCAAAGCTCTCCAGCATGCATTGTTTATTTGCTCTACACCAGCCCTTTCCCATAAGTTCGCCAATTGAGCAGTAAAATTTCGATAATTTAAGTAGAAACTGAATGTAATTGCAAATACATTGAAAAATAATGTACTAAGCTAAGAAAATATATAAAATTTTCAATCTAAGTACTTATATAAAATGCATAACTATGAGCAAAAACAACATACATTCTTCCCGAACATATAAATGAATCAGAGTACATAGGTAATGAAACCAGACAAAAGTTTCAACCTTTGGATACTCAAAATGCACATTAAAGACAATCCACTTAATAATGCTCCGCAATAAGCATTAAGCATAGAAAGTTCAATATTTTCTTCTCTAACATTCAAGTCATATAAAAATCAACTTACATTGACTAAACAATCTTACTCAAGCTGTTAACTAACTTAAAACATCATCATTTTAAAAAGATGAGCTTTATGTACCAAAAAAAAAAAGATGAAAACTTTAGCTAATAATCAGTAAAATTCGTTAACACACTGAGAGGAAAACGGAAAATTCATGAGCCTAATTAACCAATTAAGAGAGAAGAAGAAAGAAAGAAACGTACACGGCGACGCGATCGGGGTTGAAAGCACCGGTGGAGGAATTATACTCAAAACGACAGAAGAAGTCGTCGTTTCCGACGGCATCAAGCTTGGTATAGCTCTTGAAACTATGGACCGTACACTTCCCTTCGATGGTATCGGCGCTTTGTACATCGTAATGATCAGACAAGAAAACCTCTTTAGATCCATGGAACTGTCTCCTCCCTCCGATCGACTCCTCCGGCCGGTAGTACCACCTCACGTGCACCTTCACGTTTCCCCCACGTGCGTCCGCCTCGATCCGCTCGATTTTCGCCACGTACGACGGCTTCGATTGATCCGCCGGTCGCATCAACACGCAATCCCCCGCTGCCAATCACCCACAACAAGGCCACAACTTTTAGAACAAACCTTAACTCCTATAAAATTCTCTCTCTCTCTTTCTTTCTTTTTTCTTTCTTTTAGCTCCCATCTTTTCAAATATTTATCTATGTATTTCTTTTGGCTTACCTTTAATTGTTTTGTTGATGGGTTTGACTGTGTAAGAGTCTAGAGTTCTCCTTGGAGCTTTGGCTTTGGCCATGGAAGATAAGAAAAAAGGAGAAGGAAAAAAAAAAGTTGAACCAAATTGTTCTGAGAAAATACACAATACAAAGGCGCATGCACAAGGACAAGAGAGAGATTGTGGACTGACAACAAAGAAAGTTTAAAATAAAAATAAAAATATAATTTTTAAATAAAGGTTCTTGAATTTTAATGTTTTTTCCGTTTCTGCTGAATTTATTTTTGGCGGGGAGCTGAACTCCGGTGTTTGCCTGTGGGTAAGGCGAAGTTGCATTTGCAGGTTTAATCAGCGTTGATAGGATTTGGACAAGGGATAAGATCGGAATTAAGGTGAAAGCTGGAGGGGTTTTACGGCAGGGAAAATGGAAGGATAAGTGAGGATCCACGTCAGCTGGTGATTGGCTTTGGATTTGGTTCCAACTTACAAGAGATTTTCAAGCTAAGACGACGGGAGCGGTGACATATTACGGTTAACGGGAATATGGGAGATAAGATTCGGTGCAACCAGTATTACTTTCGCAAAAGTTCAGGTGCTATCCTCTGTTGCTGCCACGTAAACAGTTTCTAGAGAAATAACTGTTAATGATTCTGCCACGCAAGCTCTCTTGGAAGCTTGTTGTCCTTGAATAATGTTGCTATTCAAAATTAATCCATTGAGAGTATATTTGTTTCTACTCTCAGCTGGTATATTTAACTAAATCTGAATTCACAAAACACTAGCCGCTCCTCTCTCCCCTTCCTTCTCCCTCTCTAGTTCTCATTGGTATTTCGACTACTCCTCCTCCTTCTTGGTTATCACGCCAAGGGGGAGGAGGAAGATTTGGTTTTTGTTTTCAATAAGGGATTCAGATCTACAGATCTGGCCAGTTTTATTTGAGTTTTTTTTTTAGTTGGTTTGAGTCAGTTTGTTTTTTTAGTCAGTTTCGAGTCTAGTCTCAGTTCTTTTTGAATCTGAGTTATCTAGTCTGAATTTTATGATAGTTTTAAGCATGATCAACCTTTTATTTATTCAGATCTGTGGTAAAATCGTTGTAATCCTTTTCTTTTGGGTGCTAAGGAAGAGATCTGTTCATCGAATCAATCACTTGATCATCGTTGATCAAAGCTTTTTGTTTGGAAGAACAAGACAAAGCGATCATTGATCAAAGCTTTTTGTTTGGAAGAACAAGACAAAGCGACAACGAGGGAGTGATGGGCGTGATAGCGAGACATCAACATGATTCACGACAGGTGTTTTGGATTTTCAAGGAAGATCCAGTTTTTCCGGTACAAAGAGTAATCGATTACGTAGTTTTACTGAGTTTTGATGTAATGAGGGATGATATTCCTAAAATTATTGTAAAATCAGTTACATGAATGAAAGTTATCTATTTTTCAAAAAAAAAAAAAAAACTAAATCTGAATTCAACTCGTGTTGCGTATCTGTGTTTAGTGGGTAAGTTTACTGAATAGGGTGATTGCGTATGCAAGATCTCGAATCTGAATTCTGCTTAAACTACAACGAATCATTTACTGCTCGATTCAAATCCATGTTAGTATCCATTATAATATTGGTTTTCAATTTTTCAATTAAAATGATCACCAAACGTATAAAGAGAAAATAAAAGAAATAGAAAAGGAACATGAGATTGTTTGAATTTAATGAAAGATGAGGATTCTTTAATCAAAGTCTTAAATTTGAGTCTTATAGATAGTGATGAAAAAGTTTTTTTTGGTTCAAATGTATCTCCATTTCTTTTTGTGAGCCAAATGTATGTATCTCCAATTTTTTTTTTTTTTTGCATTAACATATATAACAACAAAGTTTAAACCAAAGCAAGTAAGATACTAAAATCTATGTATTTGAGCTACCTATCCGTAGAGGATGGAGGTACCCTTTCAAGTTATGTATCTCCATTTCTAATTAATAAAGGTCTAAGTATATTTACATAGAAGAGCTTTTTCTAGTATAAAGTCATCTTAATTTCAAATTAACCAAAGTCTAATATACTTATTACATGTAGAACTTTCTCGTATATATCAATTTAATGTATCTTGATTTTGGATTAATCAAGATCATATCGAGTTTGATGTATCTCGATTTCGGATTATATTGATATCAACTTTTTTCTTTCTACCAAAAAAAAAAGGAAGGATGGGATGAATGCCGGTAAAATAGAAGCGTAGAAGTGAGCGCAGAGAATCAAAGGGATGGCGTAAAGGTTAGGTCGGAGCGGGGAGAAGAGAAGAAAATCTAACGGATGTATGGAAGTGATGATGAAGGTAAGTTATGTCGGCGTATCAAAAGGTGGGGCATAAATGTTGACTTTATGGCAACATGGGAAAGTTGGTTTTTGACTATGTCTTAACACTGTTCTGTTCTGTTCGTTGTTGGATTTGGAATGTTTTCTTTCAAACTCAACCGTTAGATCCATGTTTCAGGAACCAGTTTGGTTCCAAGTAACGGCCCAATTAAACAAAATAGATTAAGATTAGCAATAAATAAACCTGCTTTATTACTAATAAAGTTGATAAAAATTCAATTATTTCCCTTTATATAGTATTTCTTTTTGTAATTTAAACGTTTTAAGTTGGAAAATTATGGGGAAGGGATAGGGATAATGGGATCTTTATATATAAAAAAAATCAACAATTTTTAATAGTTTTGTTGAATTAATTAGTAGTTGTAAAGAGACTAATATAAATGATTTTTAATTTCAAAGAAGTTAATAAATGAGTAAAGCCAAAAAAGTCAAGTCACATATATATTTCTGGAATTAATTGGCAAAATAAAGGGTATCAAACTGAAACTCTAGCTAGCCAATTTTAAAGTTGAAAGTTTGCCAAAAAAGATTAAACACCATAATAACCAAGTTGATATTCATCTCATGTACACAAGTATCTGTAAAAAGAATAGCTCCATGAATGCCCTTTGAAAAAAGGTATGTAAGACATGTTGAACCCTCTCTGAGATGTTTCTTAATTTTGGGCTTCTTCCATAACCTTGTGTCATTGCTTGAATTTGGAGATCAATATGGAAATGTTACATAATATGCTTTTTGATCTGAAAAACTAAATAAATTGTGCAAATATTGGATAATTAGCATTTAAATTTTAAAAAACAGATGTAATGTAATGCAATCTAAATAATCATGGTAAACCATAACAAAAATGGCTATCAAGAATCTTATTATATATAAATTCCAAGACTATGTTACTAATATACATCAAACAAAAAGCTTTGAGAGAACAAAACAGAACTCTTCTTGGGTGAATCATATCATACCCCCATGAACTAGATTTAAAGGAAGGCTGTAAAAAATCTTTATTCTTAGGGAAAAAAGTGGGCCATAACCTTAGGCTAAGCTTGAATTCTATCCTCACCTTCAAGGAAATTCTTAGGTAGAAAGCAATGGAAGGAAGATTCTTAAAAAGATGCCCCATTAACACAAGGGTAAAAAACTGGAAAAAGATGGGCAGAAAGGTTAGCCATCATGGATTCCATCTGTAATTTTCAACCCCCTCAAAAGAATGCAATTTGGAAGTCTAAAGTCTAAACCCCCCATCTATTGTAATAGTACAAAAGGCAAAATGTTCTACTTACTTTGTATTAAATTCTATTGTGATAATGTGTATGTCATCATCCTTGTTCTTTCTTTTTGAGATGAATAATGTCATATATATATAGGCTCTTGAAAGTTTATACTAGGCACTTTAATGGAGAAACCACCTATTGTTTAAAGTTAGTTATATGTCACCAATCGTTTATCAAGTGAAATCTTTGATGCATCCCCACCAATTTCTTCAAAAACCACTAATAAATTTTGTGTTGACTTCAACCAGGACCTGGGAACATGGTACCTGCAAAAAGGAAATGACAAGTTTGGAAGATAAGTTAAAACATGATTCAACATCATGATGAATATTTGATTTCAAAGACAGATTCGTACCATTGCTGAGTTGGATTGCCGCAACCAAAATGGCATTTAGTCTGACGAAATGCACCCACATAGCTGCATTCACTGCAATTACCATTAGCTACAGCAGTCCAATATCGACCTATGCTCTGTCCATTGATCCATACTTGGCCTTTTCCCATGCTGCTCATGTCCAAAGCTAAGGGATCATCGCCTTCCGGAGCATCAAAATAGGCCTGAAACATTGTTGAATTCATAGTTTCCATTTTATGATGAGCTCTTGGGGTTTAGTTGAGCTATATTTTCAAGGAAAGATATATGCCATTTATCCCTTACCTTATGCCATGTTAATGGACTTTGTTTCTGAGCAGTAAAGTATCCTTGGAACCAATCAATTAATGCAGCAGACTCTGGAGAACCTAGGCTGTTCTGTTCTCCCTTAAGGCCAACCTGTGTAAGAGAAACAATCATGAGAAAGAAAGTCAGCTGGAAACCATGAAATAGTTAAGAAAACACAGATGAGGAATTGGTCAAACCTTGTATGACCATGTCTGCCAGGTTAAGTCCCTTTGTCCTTCATCTAGCCCATTTAGAACAACTGGCCCTAGGACTCCTGTGTTCCATGTCTCAAAATGAGGACCAATATTCTTCAACACCACAATAATTTGAAAGATCAGTATCAGCAAACTAATTTTAATGGAAAAAAGCAAGGGATTTTAATGCTTAAAGAAAACCTCAGCCTAAATATTAGATGTTTGAATTCTCTGTCTCCAATCCAAAACTTCTTTTAATATGGTGCCTATCACATGGGAGGTTAAATATATAGCTTTTGTCTTTTATCAATGTCATGATTTCCAAATCTCTTTTTCAAATTTCATATTATAAGAATTACTCTATGATTAAAAAGGATTTGGAGAACCAACCTGCAATCCAACTGCTACGCTGAGAATTGAAATCTTATTCAATCCAGGGTGCAGGTTTATATTTGCTGTGAAAGTAACCCTTCTGTTTTCCTTAGTCCCAAAGGCTGATCCTGTAAGTTTTAAGCAGTAGAAAAGGTTTTCAGTTACATAAATTAAAGGCATAACTCAGGAATGAGAAACTGAATAGTAGTAATAATGTACCTGAAAGCTGCCCATTGATAAAAACATGCATACCATGCCCTGCTGAATGCACACTAAGGGTGGGGAGTTTACCACTATGCAGAAATGATTCGGATGAACTTATTTGGACACTGTAAAGATCATCTTAATCAATAATTGGAATGATTGTGTTTGAGAATAACAATTAAGTTTCAGCTGTAATAATACATTCAATTCAATGATTCAAATCTGACCTGGTTGTGTACCAGAGATAATCACTAGAATCTCTGGTGATGTTTAATTGTTCCAGGAGACCCTTGACTGTCATTGCTGACTCATCCTCCACAGAATATACATCTTCATTGAATGTTTCCCAGGATTGCAACTTCACATTTGTCGGTACCATCTGCGATTGAGATGTTTTAGTTCCAACCTGGAAAGAGACATATCAAAATCTGGTTTATTATCTCATAAAACATTAAATGAAACCTTAAAACACGTCCAAAATGACATACTGTTGCAGTGTTAAAAACAACATTCTTGCAATCTGGAAGAATGCTGATGGACCAACGGGGTAAGTCATAGTGCATATCATTGAAAGTCACCCTTGCCTCTGACCGCATATTGTAGTTTGACAGAAATGCAGCACAGCCGCCTGAGTTTGAAGAGAAAACATGTGCCTGAAAACAGTCAATCACATTTAGTTGATTATTAATTTTCTTTTAGGATTTTTATCAAACACATTTATCCAAGAAGCAGATTCAATTCTGATCAAATGTCCTGCACCTGCTCGTAGTTTCCCAAAGCTATAACGTTAGGATCAGCACTAATCAAAGCTTTTTCACACGACTTAATAGCCTTATGGAGTTCCTGCAAATGGCCATGCTTAGGTTGCCTGATCAAGCCTGTCAAATTACCATATATTACCACTAATTTCGATCTCAAGTCTAATTCTTAATTATAACATGTTGAAATGGTAATTGGAACCATTACCATATTCATCAATGGGAGCATCATAGTCATAGCTAGTTGTAATGAAAGGGCCTCCTGCAGTTCTTCCAAAGTTGGTACCACCATGGTACTGCAGATCAAAAAAACACACACAAAAAACTTACATTAATCAACCATTACCAGATGCAAAGTTCAACTATTTTCCTGATGGTTCTAAAGGAATCAAGAAAAGTTTAAATAGTAAATTCCTTTGTTAGGAAAATGCCACATGCAAGTCATTATCTACACTCAGCTGAAATGTACCATGAATGTTGATTAATAAAATCAATAATGTGGTTCAACTTTCCAATAATAGCAACTATGTGGGGAAAACTAAAGTTGTTAACAGAGACCATGTAATAATTGACGAAGGAACCACCCTTTTGAATGAATCTGGCAACCGCAAATGCTAAATCCTCAACTGGCCTTCGGTAATTTGGTCCACCAAAGTCTGAAAACCTACACGAAAACAGAGCATGCAAGTAAGCTTAAAAGAAAATTTAGTGACCCCATTTTGATTAATGAATTAAATGATTAAATGGATTCAAAATTCACCAGCCAGTCCATGCCTCTGTCCATAAAGTGGGTTTGTAAGGTTTGTTTGGAGAGAAGTAATCACAGTAGAAACCATTGCAAGTGTTAATCTGTCAGCAGGATTTGGAAATTTTCAATTTTTCATGGTCAAAAGAGAAAACCCAAAATCGATAAGAAAATTTGGCGTCCATAAAATAAAATTGCCTAACCACAGGATCTGGGGCATCGTATTCCTTGCACATGACCCATGGGACCCCAGTTTCGAGCCCAAGAGCCATTTTTGCAGCCCATTGAACATAAGCTTGACCAGCTGGTCCATATGACTTGCTTTCTGGTTCGTATTCATTTTCAATCTGCAAAGTGCAAACCCATTTTGGTTATTATCAACTAACAAAAACAAGCATAAAATTTTGATTCATGGTTTGCCAAACTGAGCAAAATCAAGGCCATGCCCATACCTGGGAAAGGATGATAGGGCCACCTTGAGACTCAAAGAAATTTTCAGCCTTCATCATTTGGACGATTTTTTGGGTGAATCCTTGCATTGCTTGCTGAAATGAAAATACCAAAATTAAGAAGAATTGTTCTGAACTTTAAGTAATTGACCACATGAAAGTTCCCATTGCTTATCTCTTGTTTTTGTCACAGTTAATTATTACCTTGAATGGTTCATTATCTGTTCTGAAGCTAATTCCAGGAACATACTTCAACCAAACAGGAAAACCTCTGGAGAAAAAGGAACCAAAAAGGGAAACCATTAATGAAATATAAATGATTAGTTCGTATAAGTTTTGTCTTCAAAATGGGAAAAAATGTTAATTACCCAAAGTTCCATTCTCCACAAATATAAGGTCCAATTCGAAGATGAACGTATAGCCCAGCTTTTTGCACCAATTTGATGAACTTAACTAAATCACATCTCCCTTCAAAATTATACTAAAATCCCATACCATGAAACCAAGAAAAGGGAAATTCATTAGCAAGAAAGCAAGAAAATTTAAAACAGAGGAAAACAGGGGAAAGACCAGCAAAAAGAAAAGAAAAGTAAGAAAAAACTTTGAGAGAAGTTATGTCTAACATTGCCAGGAGACGGTTCATGGAGGTTCCAAAAGACATAAGTATCAATGGCATCCAACCCACCATCTTTGGCTTTCTGAATAAGACTTTCCCACATCTGCATTACATTTTCACATCAAAGTTACCACAAAATTGACTAGAAAACCAAACATTTTCTCGAGAAAATGTGAGAAAATAATGTTAATTACCTCAGGGATGCTTCTTGGATAATGTATAGAACCAGAAAAGAGAATTCTCCTTTGCCCATTAATAATAAGAGCCTTTCTGTCATAGGCAACACTGCACTGAGTCACTTCAACACTTAGAAACAAAACTGCAATGCATAGAAAAACCCAGTGGGAAGCTGAGTTAGCTTCCATTTTTTCTCTCTAAAAAGAAAGCAAGAAAGTGAGGAAAAGAGAGAGAAAGAGAAGGGTTTTAGAGGTTAGAAAACAATGGAAAATGTTGACAAAGAGGTGAAGTGTGAGAAAAGAAAGAATGTGACAAAGGGAGAAAAAACTTTGTTATATACTGGCTACTACTACTGTTGCACTAAACAACAGAATCCATTTTTGTCTTGAATAATTTTACAGGAAAGAAAGAAATCATGGTGAAAATTACTATCGTACTGGGAATCAAAAAAAGATTTTGAATTCACAAATCTTTTGTTCTTTCTTTCCCTTTTATATATGATTTCTTCCAACTCTTGTACTACCAATAATGCATATACATGACAAAAGAATACACATATATAAATAGGCTATAGCTGGCTCATGGGGGCAACATTGACAAAAAGGAAGAAAATGCATTCATGAGGAGGCAATGTTCTAACTTCTACAACGAAAATTTTGTATATTTCTTTATTGCCTTTTCCTTTGGGATTTATAAAACAAACAAAAAGATATGGATTCAACGTGTTAGTTGTGGAAATTCACCACTTTCATATGATATAATCTCAATTTATCATTACTACTACATTATTTATCAATAATTAATTCCTTGTACTATGCTATAGTTTAAGAAGTCAAGATTTTGGTATTTGCTGTCAAAATTCTTTTATGGTATACTAGGTTTTTTAGTATATAGTAGTTTCTCCATTAGAATAATGTCCTCCATTTATTAACCTTAAACATGAAGTAAGGAATAGAATTGTTGCATGAATAATTCATTTCTCATAAAGTTTATTCTAAGATTTATCTCAGCCTAAGAACTCCCAAGAAAAAAACATTTTCCAATTTTCCAATGGTATATGTTTCTTTTGATTAATCATTAGACTAAGGAAAGTCAAATAAGAACATGTTAAAAGAAGATGAGGAATTGACAGAGAAAATGGGCATTTAGTTAGAGCTAATCTTGGGTGCTTTTTTGAAACAATGGAGTCATGGGTGACCCACCTCAATTTCACCCCCATCCCCATGTGAGTGGCAATATTGCAAACCCTCTTGACCGTTTACAGAGATTTATAAACGGTTTCCAAATCTACCATTTCAAGACACATGTCAAACTTGGCATGTCTTACATTATTTCAACCATTAATAAGAAGGAGATGATGAAGGAATAAATCAACCAAACCATTTCAAGTAAAACTTTCATAAGTTATGTATGAGTCACATCATTTTTTTTCTCTTAATGGTAAAAGCATACGGTTAACTAGAAAAATGTTGTAATTACTTCATATGTATATGTACTAATTTTTTTTCTAACCATAATGGGAAATTAAGTTCAATTTATGGCTATGATTGACTTGGAGGCAAATTATATGATTTCTCACCTTCCATGACATTTAAAACTTTTCTTTATTAGTCACCATATTATAGACTATAGAGAAAACTCTCATAAATGGCTGCATTGCTTTTTTTTTTCCAACTAAATGTTAGTTAGGGAAAGCGAAAAATTAAAGAGGGTATCAATATAACAAACTATAAACAATTAGTTTATGTCATGTTGTGTTGAGTAAGTTATAAGATAATAACAAACAGAATTGTTTTTGCTGATGAAAGGAGAAAGGAAAGTATATGTTTAGGTCACTATCAAGTTTCAATAGTTCATTGTGATGTGAATGGAAAGGATATTAGGCCGATGCTATTGATCAAAATGGTAAGGACTTGAACTTGTGTCAGATACAATGATTCGGAATTCGAGCCCTCTATCTTTATTAGTATGTGATTTGTAATCCAGATGGGTTAGTACTTTATAGCGGTGTAACTGTATCCTCGCTGCCAAAAAAAAAATTTTCACACACAAAAAAAAGGATATTTATGGAATTTTGAGAGGTGATGAATGGGAGCCATCAGCGCCCATGCATCTCATGATCTCAACTCTCAACCACCCCATCCAAAAATTGTGGTTATGCACTTCCAAGTCTCCAACTATTTTAGTGTTTTTCCTCTTTGGTTTGCGGCTATGCCCTTTTAAGTCACCCACTACACACAATCGAACATGCAAAGCTGTGAGCTGTATAGCTGATACTATAATACTACAAGAAAATGACATTTTATTTATCTCATTATCTTCAGCCTGCATGTGTCATGCTCCAAACAAAATTAGTGGCACTGAAAGCTTCCTTGCTAGAATTTGTGGTTTGAACTGTATCATGTTTGATATTATTGCCAATTTCATCACTTGTGTTTTGTCTTTATTCCCAAATCGATCATTCCTTTTATGGCGCTTACATTCTCCAATGGTGGATAAAATTTCCCAGTTATAACTTCCAACTGATGTGCCATCATTCTTTTGTTTTCTCTTAACCAATCTCTGCAACAAAGCCGCTGAAGTAATTTTGATGGTAATCAAAGTTTAAACTCATTACGAAACATTCATGAAACAATAATAACTCGGTTAAATATTTTAACCTATTTAGGAAAATTGTCATAAAATGCCAAAATTTTCTCCTTCGATATAAAAACAGATAGAATAGCGTCAAATTACTACCTACATATTACAAACAAGTGCCCAAAATTGTTAATTTTACAATGTACAAAACTTTATAGCAATCGCATTAAGATCAATCGCCACGAGAGTATTTTCTCTTTTTTGTGAAGACGGGTTTTGTTAAGACAAATAAAGGATATTAAGCTTGAAACCACCTTCTGAGCTTTTTAGAACCTTGCTTTTCCGCATCAGGTGTTTCAGACTTTGGCTGCGAGAATTTTGATCTGTATTGTTCTATTAGCATATCGAGTTTGTCTACTACTTCTCGCCCTGATGGGTTTTTATTCCTTTTCCTTTTTGAAAATTTCTCTCCCTCTTGCTGCTTTGCCTGTTGTTGTGGTGGTGTCTTCCCTTTAGGCTTCAAAACTGTTTCTGCCTTGCGGGTATCATTAGTAGTTGTTTCTACCTTGTCAATACGAGGCCTCGAGCCACCTTGTCGATCCTTTTGTTTGCGAGTTAACCCTTTCAACTTCTGATTGGATCCTTCTGAAGTTTCTTTCGCCGAAGTAGGTTTTCTCTTTTCCCCTGCTGGATTATGCTTCGGCTTCTTAGTGGCTTGGCCTTCTTCAGTGGCAATTGCATTTTCCATTTCAGGTTTTTTAAATTCTGGATGCTTTTTTGCCCTTTTCTCATCTCTGGATTTCCGCTTTCTAGATTTCGTAGGATTAGCATCAACTGGAGGCAATTCAGCATTTTGCTGTGCATTTGTCCTATCATCATGAGCATCCTGCTGCTGAAAATGTAACTTAGCTTTCCGCAGCTTCAATGTCTGAACATTATCAACAGCAAACTCCACTATCGGACGATACTCAGGACCAAAAGTTTCTGCAAATAACCATTGACCACTTTAGATTATAATGGAACAGAAATAAACCAGTCTTCCAATTAGTAAAAGAGAAAGCAGGACAAGTTTTGTTTTGATTATAGCCCATCATTGCGCTTGAGGTGTACCAAATGACGGGCCTTACCAGGATTATTGTTAAGAACCCTTAGGGCCACAAGTGCATGCTGATGTTCTGTGAACTCAACGAAAGCAACCCCACGTGACTGATTCTTAATTACAAGCTTCCCCTTCTTCACATTTTTCAAGAACTTAATCTGCATGAGGAATATCAGGTTAAGAGAGAATACTCTAAACATTTTACAAACTCTGTAAGAATACAAAACTCATAAAACCAAATTGAAAAGTTAAGCTACCTGTCGTATTACAGGATTTTGCTTTGTAGCTCGTGAAGTAACCGCATCAATGCAAAGTTGTTTCAATTCCTTTTCAGTCATTGACTTTGGCAAATTGTATATAACAAGTCTAGTCCTTGAAACATGGAAATTGGGAGATCGAAGCTTGGTCATCTTTTTTTCATGCAACCTGCAGGGCATCCATAGAGCTTTAAAGTTTAATAAAATAATATAGGAAAGTATGATTTCACAAGAAGAAATCATGAAGTCCATCCATATGGAGTTGCTTTTGTAAACTAAAATGTGGTCAAATTTAAAAATTAAATAACACACTCGCATATTCTTTCCTAAATGAGAGGACTCAACATGGAAAAGAAAAGTGTTGCAATAGTTTCCCCTATAATGAAATGAGAAATATCCAAAATAAATCTATCTTTGTCCCTTATCTACATATTCTATTTTGGCTATCCACTCAAATAATTCCCAGCCAAACCATTTTGACTTGGTAACTAATAAACTCTCAACATTGCACCCAATTTTGACTTGGTAAATAAGAGAACCATTTGCATTATGCAGCCAAATAGGCAGAAGAGAGATTGATGGATAGTATCTGACTTACATAATCAGGGAAAAGCCAATAAAAAATACTTACATTTTGCGTTTTTCCATATCACTAGCTGAAACACCATTGGCAGCTGGAGTCCCCTCTTCAATAAGACCTTCCTATTAAGCCATAGAAACAAGAATGTCAAACTTGACACTACTGCAAATATATTAAATCAGTGGAAATTCAGTTCATTGTTAATTGTTAGCTAAAGCAACCTTTGCCAAGTAAAGATTACGATGGTCATGTTCCTCAGCTTTGGCTTTCTCCAATTCCTTATTATGAGCTGATTTCCTATCCAAAGCCTCCTGCACTTTTAATTGTCGACCTTTGAGAAAAATACCCAAACCAGATGCTGCATTTGCTGCTGAAACTGCTGCCACTGCTGCATCTATTGTTTTAAACTTGAGAAAGCCGGTTCCTCTTGGTCGCCTGCCAGGATAGCAAACAAAAGACCTAAGAGTTTATTTATCTCAAAGGAGTAAGAAAATAATACATTTCAAACTAGATTGAATCCTTACTTGGTAACTGGATGAAGGACAGGAAGAAAGGATTGCACTTCCCCAAATCCAGAAAATCTTTCTTTAACTTCTTGATTATCAATATCAAAAGGAAGGTTGTTTATGAAAATTGTTCTCTTCAAATCATCTTCTCCATCTGTCCGTTCAGCATTTGTTTGTTTATCTTTGCTGGGTTTTTCAGGTTTACTCATATCTGATCCTGTTGCAGATTCGATGGGTAACTTATTTTGTAAGTTAATGGTTTCATCATTCAACTTGTCATCTATCTTGGGCGGAATGGTGTCATCAAGGAGTGGGGGAGAATCTTTAGAAGAGGAAGTCATCAAGTTATTTAGAACTTTTCTTGCAATGTCTACTTCCTTATCAATATCAACTGCTGCTGGAGTTCTTTCTGTATCTGACATATTTAAGTCATCTGAAGCAATACCACCATCCCCATCAGCATCACCACTTTCCTCCTCCATGTCAATGCTACTACCATCACTTTCCTCATCTTTTTCATTCAGCTTCCCTGTATACAAATGAGATATATATTCAATTGTGAACTTAAATGTAAAATAAAGAAGAAGAAGAAGAAGAAGGTAAAAAAAAAAAAAGTCAAGAATAGAGAAAGCTATAAAATAGATTACATCCATTACATGAAGAAAGGCATCATTTTGACATATATCAGGAACAACACTAGACATTTGATTACCACTTTAACAATATTGAAAACTCAAGATCTATAAACCCTACTCTCTGTGAGTGTTATCAACCAGATACAGTTTCCTTTTTGTAAATAAATCGAAATAAACCCTCACTTGAAAGTAGTTGATTATTCAAGCATACATTTATCACTACTGAGAGAGTCCATAAATAACAAACTATCAGAATACCATGCACTGCAGATGAACTTATTGCACATACATAATTTAACTTGTAAAATAACTAAATACTTAAATACTTTTCAGGAACCCTCTGATCTCATATGTATACTTTCTCTACTTCTATAACTATAAGAAATATGGCATCATGTTTTGATAATTCATTCATAAAGTTAAGACAACTCAATCAGCTACGGCTAATACAGCCCAAGGCTCAGAGAAAACAAGATAAGGAGCTCCTTGAGGAGTATAATAAATTCAGTGAAGGACACAAACCATCATCAGAAGCAACAGCAGCATTAGAACCACCACTGTAAAGTTTCTTTGGAACAGCCCAGTCAACAGCTATGGGTCTTTTACCAAACTTTTGCCCATTGAACTTTTGAATAGCCTGAAAACGATAGCAAGTGTAAAACAGGTAAGCATAAAAAATCTCCAAAACTTCACGTTATACACTAAAGGATAGTCAAGAAATATTACCTTTTCGGCATCCTGTTTAGATGTGAATTTGACAAAGGCAAAACCCTTTGATATCCTGGGAAAAAGAAAAGAAAAATAAAAAATTTCACAAAAACCATTTTATAATTAAAAATACACAATACTAATCGACAATTTTAAATGATTTTGGATGAAGAAAACATGGACATACCCTGTTTCTGGATTATGTGGAATAAATACATCCCAGACAAACCCTGCTGATGAAAACATATCCTTTATCTCATTTACTTTAGCCTGCAACAATGTTCAGCAAACTACTTTAGAAGTCAAGCACTACCAAGTTCCAACCAGCAAAATCATTGCTAGGGGTTATACTCTGTCAGCACCAAACAACCTTGAAAGGAAGATTTCTGATAATTAGTTTCCACTTTTGAGTCTTGGAACCCTGAATCAAAATGACCATGGAGAAATAATTAGATTGTCTCAGGCATAAATAATTACAAGTATGTAGTCCAAAACTTTGAAATAAATAGAACTTCATGGCTCAATCATCATACGTAAAATGAGTAACAGTTGAAGCATGACATCTTTGGCATTAGCATTTTTACTTTACCTCACCACCCAGCTGACGTGCCCAAACAACACCTTCTTTTATCTCTTTTTGGTGCAGCATGGCCACAGCAGCATGCGCTGATTTCACACTTGTGAAAAGTACAGCTGAAGCATCCATTTTGCATCCTTCCTGTGCAAGACCTGGTAAATTTTGCATTTTATGGCTTGTTACTATCCCATAGCAATTAAATGTAATCCTCAAACAAAGACTTGGATCATCAAAAAGTTTCAATGTAGAAACCATATTTCATACGTTCTAGCAAAATTATACCTTTTTTAAATGAGTATAAATGGGCAATGAAGCACTGAAACCATTATAGCAATGGTGTGTGCACATGCCAAAGACAAGCACATAGCGCATTAGGAGCTGTATCAATCACCAGATGTCGCAACTGGCTTGCTTATATCATTAATTATTATAAATAGTCTATAAAGAATGTATTATACACCAACAAAGTACAAATTAGCAAATTTCAGTTCCCTATCAAATTTCCATAGGGCCTATCCAAATTACTGTAGTTTTAATGGATACATCATTACTCTATCACTAGGCTCTTTTTTTTTTTTTTTTTTCAAAAGGTAGAAATAAACAACTTTTTCACTTACCATGTTGTTCAAGCTCTTCTTTTGGAAGAGGATAAGTTACAGCACACACTGTGCCACTTTCCTTTGCACGTCGGTGAACATCCTCTGCCATCTCAGCATTACAAAGACCACCAAAGATAACAGTCCTTGCAACCCTTCATGACAATGAAAGGGGAAAAGGAATCATGCCTTGATGTGTCAGAAAGTGAATATGATACGTGTCATGCAATGATTGAGAGGTGCATCAGAAAATATGTTTTTTCAATAATGTAGCAAAAAACATACAGCATTCTAAAAATTCATTTTATGAGTGAATATTGACTTGAAATGGGCTGATGCTACGGGCTGTCCATATTCGATTCCAATATTTGGTATCAGATTTGACATTAGGCAGAGCAGTTGAAAAAAAAAAAGGCAAATTAATTCAGTACCTCTGTTTTTCTGAACAATTCTCTTTATCAGCTAGATCAGCACAAAGGGTCGCTGCTTTTTTATGTTGCACAGGCTTCTCTGGATTCACATTCAAAATATCAGATAAAAAGCAGGAAAGAAAACATGCTGCTAATCTACATTAAAAAAAATGAATAGATTTATATAACTCTAGTAACCTAATTTTGGCGGGTTGGAGATAGGCTCGTCTACATTCTTGTCGTTCTCCGCTTTTGTTGCATCATCTGAGGCAACCACTAATTAAAATGCAGGACAATATATACATTGAATTCCAAAACTATTTAGGAATACACAAACCTTGCTTTGCTCGTCGCTGTTCCAATGAAGCACGATGTGCAGCATGTTTAACTACAATTTTCCGACCTCCAACAGAAGAACCATTCTTCAGCTCAATAGCCCGGTTGGCATCTTCGGTAACAGCACTGTCAACATGACAAAAGTTAAACCATAACAGCTTATATAAATACAATCCAAGTCCAACAATTCAATGCTCCGGGCCGATTAGGGGCTACTAAATCCAAATTAATAAAGCTTGTAAACTGAAAATATAACCAAAAAAAAAAGACTAAAATGAGCCTCAATTCACTTACAATTGAACGTAACCAAAACCGCGATGTTCAGTTGATCCTGGGAACGTTATAAAAGAACACATGAATAATGTTATGAATCATTACCAAAACCATAGGGAAGAAATAACAGCGTGCCTCAAAGAACTTACCTTTTTTTGTAACCATAAAGCAACGCCTGATAGGACCGACATCGCTAAATGCTTCTTCAAGCTGGAAAATTAATAAATTACTTTCAGAAAACATTATTTTTACTAATTTCAATGGACTAAAAAAAAGATTTAAAAACGTAGTTCTGAAACTAATTTTCCAGGAAGAAAATACCTGAGAGTTGGTAAAAGAATAGGGCAAGTTAGTAACGAATACGGTTGAAGGTGAGTGTTCGGATTCGGGTCTCTTCTCGGACCTCTTCTTTTTCCCCATTGATGTTCTTTGGCTGCGGAGCGCTGAGGAAGTTTGAAGTGAACGTATTTGGAACCTAAAATCCCCCAAAAACCTCTGCTATTGAAGGAAGCGTCCAGGTTTACCGGTTTGGGGTCTAAATTTTGAGACGGTTCGGGTCAAAAATGAATTGGTTTAGCCTTGGGTTTTCAGGCCCTAATTAAGTTTTTTCTTGCGTTCATGGGCTCAACTTGGGTGCGCCGTTGCTTCCATAAATATTTAATCCAATCCAACAACTTGGCCCATTTATCTTTTTGCCTTTTGAAAGTTTAATACCATGATAAGGAACAAAAATAAATCTCATAAATCTCACCTCAATTTGAAATTTACCCTAGATTTTTTTTTTTTGTGCTTATACTGAATTACTAGTTTTTGCTGGTATTTATTGGGTTTAATTCAAGCACTCTTATATATGCTATGTGTTACTCCCTCTATTCCTATTTATTTGTCATCACTTTGATCAAACAACTTCAACTTTGACCATTAGTTTAAAGAAGAATATGTAGAACTAAAATTTCAAAAAATATACTTTGAAAAGCTTGTGTTCCAAAGTTTATGAGTATTATTTTAAGATTTTATTTTGGTTTATATATTTTTTAAAAAAATTGTTAAAGTTAAAATTGTTTGAACAGAGTGATGACAAATAAATAGGAACAGATGGAGTATATATACAGTCCAACGATAATAATTGCATTAGTATGCTACCACTAATAAATAACAGGCACGCCACAGAAGAAAACATCTGCCAATTTTTTTATTTATGAAATTTCGTATAATAATGGATATATAGTTCAGCTCGGATGCATAATTGTCAATTGATATTCCCAAAGCAAGATGGCCAAGTGGCTGACTCTGTTTTGCTTCTATCTCAGAATTTTCCAGACCTTTTTAGCGTGTTAATTCATTCATTCATTCATTATTTGGTGAATTAAGGTAACCTTAGAAGAAAATAAAGTAAGGAATTAAAAGGCTAAAGCTTATTGGTTTACACAACTTGTGAAATAAATATCCTTACCTACCATGTAAGAAAGGTCCCATATGTACTTGTCTACGAAGGCTAGCTAGGCCAACCCCAAGCTTCCCAACTTCTCTGTGTTTTTTCTAGGTTACATATTATTATTCAAAATGAATTGAAGAAACCATACAAATTAACCAATGGCTTGTTGAGTCAGTGTGGAAAGAATTCAATGGTATCAGGTTCAAGTATTGCAAATGGAGAAAATATATGTCAAGACTTTTTCTAATTGGATCTAATGTGATTCGATTCTGAATTAGTCGAGTTTCAATATGACTATCGACGTTGTTGTCAGCCCAAATATGTTGAACTTTCCCTCCAGCTGACTGCTGATACGTGCCGGCACCGACTGCTTAAAAATCTGCTCTAAATGATCATCAAACTTAAAAGAAACTACATGATAAGGAACTGATGAAGATTGATAGAAAAGAAAAATAAGTAGGAAAAATAATTAATAATCATGAGTCCAGCTGCAATAGAACATAGAAGGGTAAGGAGCAATGGAATTTGGATGCACATAGCAGAAAAAGGGGAAGGGCCGCTTGTGCTCCTTATTCATGGCTTTCCCCAGCTATGGTCCTCCTGGAATTACCAGATCCATCACTTGGCCGACCATGGTTTTCACGTTGTTGCACCCGACATGCGTGGCTACGGCGACTCCGATTGCCCTGAAGACCCAGCCTCTTTCTCACTTCTCCATCTCGTCGGGGATTTAATTGGCCTTCTTGACGATCTAGGCCAAAAACAGGTGCATAAATATTCAATTAATTCATGTTCTCCCTTTTTTTTTATTAATTTCTTTCTTTCTTTTCGTTGTTATTGGAAAATCTGTAAATTTTCATATTTCCATATTTCCATTTGTGTTTGGCACTAATGGTATAGAGGACAGGCATATGTGGTGGGACATGATTGGGGTGCACAAGTTGCATGGCACCTTTGCCTATTCAGGCCAGATAGAGTTAAAGCCCTCGTTAATTTAAGCGTGCCTTTCTTGCCACGCTCCCCAACTATCAAACCCATTCATTTCATGACTCAAATGTTTGGCCAAGGTTTCTATATTCACCAATTCCAGGTAAATAAGTAATGAATACTCGAAAATT
>AWWV01011116.1:0-65713 GCA_001974805.1 Corchorus capsularis
TAAAGAGGTTGATCAAAAGTTAAGATCATATAATTCAAAATATATTAAAGAAAACTTGTACTAAAAAAATTAAAGAAAACACTAAATAATGTGATGACTGCTGAACAAACAAAATTAGCAGATTATTTTATGTTATGTTGTTAAGTGAAGTAAAGCAAAACCTACGCCAAGTGACTGAAAGCAGAATTGTCCCAATTTTAAGGTAAGGTTAAAAAATTTGTACAACTAATTGCAGGTAAATAAATTAAATTAAAATTTGTTAGAGAGGAATGGGTGGGGGTCGGTCCATTTCATTTCGTTTTTCATTTACACTAAAACTTTACAAATTAATTTTCCTCAAAAAAAAAACTTACAAATTGAAGGGCTGAAAAGACAAAAAAGGCCTCGTGGACCTAGACGACCTAGCCCTCTTTCCATCTTTTGTGGGGCCCACCTGCATTATACAAGTGGGACCCTTTTCGCTTTGTCACCGCTGATATCATCCAATCCATTGATTGAACGGATCTCCCCGCCCCGGCCCGCACCCGCTTTCAAAGATGGAGCAGCCCCTAGGGCTGCAAATGAAGATGATGTTCGATGAACGGCTCGTGAACAAACTCGGTTAAAACTCGTTTATGTTCGTTTATTTGGAAAATAAACGAGTCTGAACAAAATTTTAGTGTTCGTTTAATAAACAAACCGAGCTTGAACAATGAGTGTTCAGTTCATTTATGTTCGCGAACATGTTCGATAAATGTTCATTTATTAGCTCGTTTATTGTTCGTTTAAATACTCGTTTAAAATTCGTTTATGGTTCATTAAGATTAAAAATATATTATTATATCCATTTAAAATCATTTATGTGTTTATTTGTTTAGTTATGGCTTGTTTATTGTTTAGCCAAATTGTTCAAAACAACTTTTATTTTATTAATAAATTAATATATGTTCGTGAACGTGTTCAATTAGTATTCATGAACCCGTTTGTTCATTATTCACGAATAAGAACATTTAACCGAGTCGAACATAAACGAACATAAACATTGCATTTTATAAACGAGCCGAGCTCGAACGAACCTCATAAAATTTAAACGAACACGAACAGAACTTGAACAAGACAAAATATTCACGAACATGACTGAATTCATGTTCAAGCTCGTTCGAGCTCGGCTGGTTTGCAGCGATAACTGCCCCCTCTTTCTTTTGCATCATGTAGGCGGATTCTAAAGCTAACTTTCGGGGCCCACGTCCACATCAGAAGTTAAATTAATTAACCAAATTGATTACTCGCTAATACTAATAATCATGTAAATCCAACCGGACACGTGTCATTTCGAGCTTATCAAACATTCGATGTGTTTTTTTGCTTACTTGTCAAAGCAAGATATTCTTTTTAACCAAAAAAAAAAAAGCAAGATATTTTTTAATGTTTAATTGAGGATTACCGACTTATATCTAATTTAATATAATAGAGATTACAGTTGGCAGTTTGGTTTAATTAATTAAAATCATAGTATATATAGTTGAATAATAACAAGAAAATTATGCTACATTATTCAAAATTCGTACAATTAATTTATAATTAGTCTATTAAATATACAAAAAAATTAATCTAAGTTGTTAAGACAAATTGATTTTTTTTTTTTGGATTGTGCCTGCCGGCCTTGAGGATCTGCTTGATTTCCTGAATTTATTAATCAAAGTTTGGTGCAAAGAGCTTTAGCCGATGACCAATGTAACATTCAAAGGGATTTAAAAAGCTTATTATTTCGACCAAAAATTAAGAATATGGTGGTTAATTAATTTAAACAGCATTTCTTGCATGCTATTATATAAAATTACGCAAAAAAAAAAGAGAGTATCTTCAAAGTTCTGTGTTTCTTGTGACAAATTTTCATTTTATTAGAAAATTCAAAGGCAAATCAGTTAGAGGATATATTATTTAAGCAAAGTAGTATTATGCAAGCCATTTATTGATCAAAATTCGTCCCAAATTTAATATAATTTGTTAAGTGACGCTTACTTTATTTCGTTTCTCTCTTCCTAATACTTTCCTTGATGATGTTTCATATAAATTAAACCTTGGTTTAATTGGATGATGATGATGGATTAGTGTGTTAGAAACATTTATTATAGAACATGACCAACTTAACCCTACTAGAGTTTAATCTATCTACTTATAGCAAATACTTCACTGATTTATTGGCAATTTGGATTGGCCACTTAATGCTACTTAATACCATATAGAATTTATCATACAATGTTTCCATTTTGGATCAAAGAAACGAGTACGAATTAGAGATCATTTAACATATTCTTCTAACCCGGATAGGTCTTACAAAAGTGGATTAGGAATGGTGTTTGTAAGTGCATTTGATTAGAGATAATACGTACGGGACAATGGGTATATCGTATATATATGATTATAAATTCAATATTGGTTCCACGTATGGTTTAATGACGGAACTTTAGGAAATACATGAGTGATTTCTCTTGGCGAAAATTGTAGGAATTGGGTGTACTTGTAGACTTGGTAGTTAACTTTTTTTGTTATTTAAATTGAAATTAAGTAATGCGGGATTGGATCAAGTGGTAGTGGTTTGTTTTAGTTTAAGCAGATCTAAGGCTTGATAGTTTGCGTATGCAGTTGCCCTTGTTAGTAGACTCATCCATCAAAATTAGATGTGCGACGCGGGTCAATTCTGGATTAGTTAGAGCTTCCCGCGGTAGCGGTTTGTTTCGGTTTAAGCAGATTTCAGGTTCGAGAGTTTACGTATGAAGCTACCCCTATTAATAGACCTATCCACTAAAATCATATGTGCGGCGCGGGTCAAATCTAGATTAATTAGAGCAGATTAAGCTCTGGGTACTAGATGAAATTTACAGAATTAAGTCAAAAGAACTTATGCGTCGAAAGAGAGAGATTTTATTATTTTTAGGCCGAAATTCCAAATAAGTCCTTCAATTGCAAATCTCGAATTAGGGCTCGAACTTTAGAAAAGATCAAATAAGGGCCCGAACTTATTGAACGAGGTCAAATAAATTTAGTCTGTTAAGTGTGTTCAACATGCATCCTATAAAATGCGTGAATCAATAAAATAATGATACGTGTCATCGATTTTGGAAAAAAAATGAAAAAAATAAATAACGATTTTCATTCAATTTAACGGTGTCATCTCAACATTCCGTCTAACTTAACTGCATGTGTGCACTACTCTCCAACAATTGGACTTATTCGACCATACTCAAAAGTCCTCATTTGACATTTGAATATTTGATTTACTTGGACCCTTATTCAATAAATTTAACATAATTACTAGTAGTACACGTTTTTAATTAATTCAAAGGTAAAAGAGGGGCAATGATTAAATTTTTAAAAAAAAAAAAAAAAAGAGAGAGATGTGGCCGTTTTGTGTCAGGATAAAAAAAAAAAAACACCTACGAAATCATACGTATGTCTGTATGAGCAGAGAGAGAGAGAGAGAGTGAATCTTGCTTCCTCTAACCAATCAGATCTTTCCATTTATTTAACCTTAGATTTCCCACTTTACTCTTTTTGCGAATCCCCATGACATCTCTCTCTCTCTCTCTGCAACTGCAACACTAAAACCGCAAAGACAGCATTTTTCAATTTAATACACGTCAAACCCCCTTCCTCCTTCTGCTTCTGCTTTTCTGTCTCCTTGGTGTTTGGGGCAGCCTTTTTTGGCCTTTGTTAATTTGGTCCTATAATTTCCTATTATTATCAAATTGCCCCACCCAATAAGCTAATGTTTGTTTACCAATTTTATCTTTTTTTGTTTCATAAGCCTCAATTATTGCCTTTTTGGTTTGTCTTCTAAGCTAAACAATGTGTTTAATTTTGGCTTTTCCTTTTTGGAGTAATGAAAATGAAAAACGTGGGACTCTTAATTGCCGGGATCCCCCAATTTTATTCATAAAAAATAAACATATAATATAAATAATTAAGGAACCAAAATTTCCAATGGATGATCCTTGCTTTGATTACTTTAATTTTCAAATGTGCTTATTAGGCATGAAGCCATTGGCTATTGGTGGGCTGTCAAAGTTTATACTAGTGAACATTAACTAAAAATGCTTCTCAAACCATTTTTGGATACCAAAATTAATTATAATATATGATTCAATGTTTTTGTGATATTTGGAGTTGTTACAATTTGATTAGTTTTGATCATTGAACTAATAAGAGTTTAGTATTATATAGTCAGTAGTTTTTTTTTTTGAAATAAATTAAGTAATATTATATCATCAGTAGTTAATATTATATATGATTTAATATTGGTTTATAGTATAGTGATAAATTTGACTTTAATTTTTTTGACGAATAAATTTGACTTCAATTAAGCAATATTATAATTTGATATATGATAATTGGATTACAAGATAGTAGAAAATAGAATATATCATTCCTAAACTATGAATATGAATTCCACAAATATTGAGATATCCCACCAAAGATTTTATTATTATTAGTTAAACTTTGGTTATAGTTACACAGCTTGACATAGGGAAAAAAATAAAAAATAAAGAATCCAACTCCAAGATTATGTAACTCACTCATTCAAGTCATTGAATTAAGTTCACATGAGTTTATGTTTAGCTCGTGAAAGACTACTTCAACTTTCCTTTTTGGCCATAAAGGACACTTCAATAAGTTTGAACTTTCTCTCATTTGAATTTTGAATGCCAAGCTATTAAAAGCATACAACTCAAAACTTAGCAAATATAAATTGCACAATAAATCTGTGAAATGGACCTACTTCCTATTAATCTTTGTTAAACTATATGATGATGATGGAGGCAATCTAATCTAAATTAATTAATCTCTTATGTCAGCTAATAAGAAATGGAAAAAAAAAATGTATAGCTGAAGGCATGGGGTCCATATATACCAATATTATAATTGCATTACCTTACAAATTAAATTAATTAAATCATCATAATCAATCCTCTAAAAATTGCTTCAAAACTATACATTTATACCGTTCTTTAGAGGGGCCAATTGCCAGATAATTTGGGTCTATTTACTCTATTTTGCAAGACTTTATATTATCAAAGAGACAACGACCCTTGATTTTATGGGCAGAAACCCCCAAAAAAGAGTCACTATATGTATAATTCTTTCAAGGTCAACGAATTGAAAACGATGAGAGAATTTTGTTGCTTTTCCATGGAAAACAAAGCATATGACACACTCTAGTAGGTATTATTTAGAAATTGGAAATCTGTTTGTGTAGTACTGACAATTCAAGATGAGATGCTGGCCTTTGAACTTTAGCTCATTTATAACTAAATTTTAAGCCTCCATTTAATTTCTAGTATTTTGATTTGACAAACCTAATCACCCTATATATAATAATAATAATAATAATAATAATAATAATAATAATAATTATACTGCTGCTAACCCTTTTTTGGTTTATTTAACCCATGTTAGGCATCATCAACACAACTACTATTGAAATCATCAAATGTTAATTTTATAGTACTAGTATTTTTTTTCCAAATATTATGATATTTGATAATCATATTGGGTCTACAGTTAGACACTGAATAGTGAAATTTCTCACATCACTTAATTTCTCAATTCAAAAAAATAAAATTAAAATCTTTACTTAAAGAATATCAACTTCCCTTCACTGACTCAACCCAATAAACGTTAGTAATTGTATGTTAATTTATATGTATGTGTATTGGATTTGACTTTTGAGTATTATGTAACAAAGTGAGATTAATTAGAAAGACCAGGGGAGAGCTATTAAAATTTCTTTTATATATCATTTGAACTTTATCATTTTATATAACACTTTTATATGGATTTTATTTGAATGAAAAAAGAATAAAATTATTGTGGACAATATTATTCCTTTCCTCTATTTCTTTCGTCATTTAAAAAACAAAAACTTGCATTACTTTTCAATGGGCACACACCACTTTTTTCGAATCTTTAATTCTCATCCATTGAATTGCTCCCCCTATTTCCCTTGAATTTAATCATCTTTACAAATATGATAGCCAAAATTAACAATGAAATTGCTTGGTTTTGGCCGAAAAATGTTCAACTAGTTTGGGATACTACAAAATACGAAACAAAACAATACTTTTGAAAAGAATACAACTTAGGAAGACAAGGATGCAATAAGAAAATAACGTAGGGGTCAAATCATAAATAAAGAAAAGTAAAGAACCATGGAGTGTAAACTAAACATTAGTTAGAAGAAAAAGACAAGCACAGTGATATAAGCACCTACTGGTGCGCCTTTCACATTTAAAAAAGTACATTAAAATACTACTACTATAAATAAAAAAAAATACTAAAAAAAAACACAAATTAAATACAGAAAAATAAAAAAACTTAGTAGTAAAATTAAATAAATAGATAGTAGTAATTAAATTTACTATGCTTCCAGTAATAAACAAAAATAAAATAAAAATGGAAATAAAAGAGAAGAATATGGGTTATATCATATGGTGGATATTGCAGCAAAAGAAAAAAAAAAGGAAAAAAAACCAGACCTTCCATGCTGTTGAAGGGATGAGAGAGACAGCAAAGAGATTGAAAGAGAGATATGGTGATAAAAGAGGAGGTTTAAGGGAGGGTTTTAGGTCCACCAACTGGTAGTTAGAGATAGAACTCTTCAACCAAACATATCCTCAACAACATCCAAACAAGAAGAAGAAGAAGAACAAGGAAAAGAAAGAATTTGAAAGAAGAAGCAAGAAAAGGGCAAGGAAGGAAGGAAGGAAGGAGAAGAAGGAGGGAAGGGCAAGTACTACCAACTACTACAACTGGGTTTCAAAGCAAGAACCTCAAAAAGCAAAAAGTTTTTCTCTTTTATCTCCAAAAAGAGGAAGCTAGCTATTTTCTTTTTTATATATTAAAAAAGAGATAAATTGTTTGGAAGAAAGAAAAGTTATCATCTTTTTTTGAATGGTAAGAGAGAGAGAGAGAAGTGGGTATAAGGATTTGCAGAGTTGAAGAAGTTTGTATGTGAATCTCTCACGTGGGGTTTGATGGAAATGATGGATAGAGGAATATATGATTAGTAAAAAAGGAGCAAAAAAAGTGATATAGTAGTAGTAATTCATTGCTCGTTTCTTTCACTCTCTTCCTCTTTCTTCTTTGAGTTTGAATAATTATTATCGTTGCCTTTTATTTCTAGCAACAAACTCAAAAGAAGAATTCTTTTTCTTTTTTCTTCTTCCTTTTCCAAGTCTGGGTTTATCTTCTTTTTATTATATTGCAAAAATTTCGATGAAAAGTGAAGAGTTGGGGTGTTTCTGTTGTTGTTGTTGTCGTTCTGGGTTCTTGGGATCACAAAGTGTTTGGTTTCTTAAGGATTGTGTTATTATCAGCGGATCGGGTGGTGTCTTTGAGAATTCCTGTTCCCCACAACTCCCACAACTGTTACTGGTTTCCAGGTATTTTTTTATTCATATATCTATCTATGTTTTTTTGACTTTTTCTTTCATTTTCTTAACCCCAAGAGATGTAGATATTGTCTTTAATTTCTTTTCTGAGTTCTTTTTTTTTTCTTCCAAGTTTCTCTCTCCACTATCTTTCCCTGTTCTCTTTCTTCCTGGACAAGGTGATCATGATAAGAAGTAATTTATTGGGATTTACAGGTTTTGGGTTTGTCTTGTTTCTCTGCTTCTTATATGTTTCATTTATTTATTTTGATAAGTTATTGATGACTTAAAAAAAGAAGAAAAAAATTATTTGCTGCTTGGCTCTCAGTTAAACTTCTTCCTTTTCTACCTTAGTTATTATTCTGATCATGTTACTCTTGGTTTGAGTTTTGTTTAAATTTTCCATAGGATTTTTATCAAGTGATTGTGAAATTCTCTTTGTTGTTGCTCATCTCTAAAATTCTAAGTGTTTGTTGCATATCTCTATGCATGATGAATCCTTTTGTATTCTTTTGCTTGAAGTTTTCAGTGTTGTTTGCTGCAGACTATTGCAGTTTTGAACTCCTTAGGTCACTAGTAGGTATCTTTTCATTTTAGACAGTAAGAGACTGATAATAATGGATTGTCACCTGTGCCTTTTACAAACTTGGATAACAATTATAGAGTTTGAAATCATCTATCCTCTTTGACTATACCTTTTGTGATTATGTGTATAGGGGAGAGTAAGATGTGTATATATATCATATAAACTTTATCTACTTCAGTTTTGAATTCTATATGATTGATCTTTTCTCTAAATATATGCTCAAAGTTATTTATGCGGTCATTTCTATGTCTATTTTCAGTTCATGGCGCAACTCTGTAATTTGACTTGAAAGGGGCAGGAAAGTTTCAAGACTGAGAGAATTATGGCTACTTATTACACTGGTTCCAATAATCAAAGAGATACAGCTCCAATGATCTATTTAAGAGAATCGATGCCTGGTTCATATCCGGAGGCACCAGTTCTTCCCGGTAATGCAATGATGTATATGAATTCGGGGTCATTCTCAGACGCATTCGCTGGGAATTCTCAGCAACAAAGCAACTGCATTGGGATTCAGGCTGTGGAAGCTTCAGATTCAACTTCACAGCAGCAAGAAATCTTGTCAAACCTTGGTGGCTCGCGAGTTGGGGAGCATGATTTTGGTGCTTGGAGGGATGGTAGAAATGAAATGCTAGTTATGCATTCGATGGGTGGTCCCGCTAGCATCCTTCACAGTGGTCAAAACTTGCAAGGTCAAGGATTGTCCCTAAGCCTTGGTACTCAAATTCCCTCTGGAATTCAAATGCCTTCCATCCCATATCGAAATCCAAATTCAGGTTTTGCTTCATTCCTTGGTCCTAATCCATCAGTTAGTGGAGAAGGTGGCAGCAGGAATAGCTCTTCTAGGGACGAACAGTCAAGAAATGTTGAATATCTGCCACCTGGTTTTTCTGGAGGTAACCATGATTCAGCTAAAGGGGATTTATCTCCATATGGGATGTCAAGTATTGCAAGGACTATTCCTAATTCCAAATATCTCAAGGCAGCACAACAACTGCTTGATGAAGTTGTTAATGTTAGAAAGGCTCTAAAGCAGCCTGATGGAGAGAAAAATCAAAACTCACAAGAGCACCAGATGAAGAGTTCCAAGGATGATGATGAGGGGTCAAAGAATGTGCCTTCAAACCAGCAAGAATCCTCCAATAACTCTCCAAAGGAGCTTTCTCATGCTGAACGACAAGAATTGCAAAACAAGTTAACAAAGCTGTTGTCTATGTTGGATGAGGTAAGTGTCAGATGACTTGATTGCAGTTCTTTTTCATCTCTTGCTGAGGCAATTGCATTCTTTTGCATTTGTCACTATTCATTACTTTGTCATAAAATTTACAGCAATTCTCTAAAGTTGAGATCAGAAAATTTGTTATTTGGATTAATTGAAGTGTGCTCAAAACTCTATGTCTGTACCTCCCCTCCTCTCTCTTAATGTGTTTGTGTCTGCATGAATGTAGGCGCATTCTGATCTTACAAATATCCCGCGTTTGAAAATAAAGCTTGTTGTCTGGCTCCAAGGACAGATATATCAAGCCTAAAGCTTTCCATGGAACCTAGTAGCTTTCAAGAGAGAAAAAGTCCATGTCTCCTCACTTTTTTAGTCCATGGGTTATGGTGGGGTTAGATTTGTCTTTTCTTAACTTAGACTTCCAATTTAAAATATGGAAGGCCATAGTTAGTGAAAGGCACACTGATTTATTATCCTGTCTCCTCTGAAGTTCCGTACATTTTATGTAAGCTTTTCAGAAAAACTGTTACACTATGAGGCATCAGAGCTATTGCTTCATTTTCAAAAGAAGTTTTCGAAACAGTAAAACCTTGTTCTTTTCTGTTGTTTGATTGAATGGTGTAACTAATATGAAGTAGAAACTTACATTCTTTACCATAGAAAATTTCTTTTACAATTTTTGTTATGTCAACTGGTTCAGGCGATCATAGTATTAGCATTTCATAAGGCATCATCCTTCACCTTGTTAATCTCAGTACATAAAATCTCTTCCTTATCATGTGAGCAAATTCACATAGAAAGGCCAAGTGCTCTTGTTTGGAACATTAAACTGTTAGACTATGCTACTGCTTTT
The DNA here is from genome assembly GCA_001974805.1 of Corchorus capsularis. Lineage (NCBI taxonomy): Eukaryota > Viridiplantae > Streptophyta > Magnoliopsida > Malvales > Malvaceae > Corchorus > Corchorus capsularis. The sequence continues at coordinate 10,068 of AWWV01011116.1, forward strand.
ATCTTTTCTGTGTTATCGCTTTTTTGGATTGTGTCTAGTCACTAATGTTGAATGGTTGTTGGTGCAGGTTGATAGAAGGTATAAACAATATTATCATCAGATGCAGATTGTAGTATCATCATTTGATGTAATAGCGGGGTGTGGAGCTGCTAAGCCTTACACAGCACTAGCACTACAGACTATATCCCGCCACTTCCGATGCTTGCGTGATGCAATTAATGGTCAGATCCGGGCAACACGTAAAAGTCTTGGGGAGCAGGATACTTCAGAAAACAGTAAAGGAGTAGGAATTACTCGTCTGCGATATGTAGATCAGCAGCTGAGGCAACAGAGAGCTCTTCAGCAACTTGGCATGATGCAACAACATGCATGGAGGCCCCAGAGAGGGTTGCCTGAAAGCTCTGTTTCAATACTTCGTGCTTGGCTATTTGAGCATTTTCTTCATCCGTAAGTTTGACATCACACTCCTTGCTGATTTCTCTTAAAAAAATTTCATAGCGTCAGTTGTACTAACTTCTATTTTTGTTGTCCTCCAGCTACCCGAAGGATTCTGACAAGATCATGCTAGCAAGACAGACAGGCTTGACAAGAAGTCAGGTAATGACAAAGTGATCCTCTTTACAAACATATAATGAAGCAGACATGACATGATGTCACAACAGGAGCAGTTTAGGGCAGACTTTTTAAATGTCTAGCACAGTTCTTACAAAATTGGGATTATAACAGATTGTTTGGTGTAAGGAGTGTTCACCAGAAACTTGGCTGAGAAATTTTGTTCTAAAGTTTGTAATGGCAGTGACTGAAGATACCGGGAATATATTAGAAATATGTTTTAACTAGGAGGGATTAAACAATTAGTATCGAAAAAGGAAGGCATTAAGCAACCTCATCTGCAAAACATGAGCTCTAGTTTTTTCCAAATCGGGATTAGTCAATAGCATTATATTATACACGCATCCGTGGCAAATAACACTAACTTAGTTGCTGCTTTGCCCTCAGCACATACTCTATTTGCAACTTATCAATGACTAGAATATGTTAAAGTTCATATCATATACCTCATTGATGTTTGCCTTGATGACATATCTGAATCTGCTCAGGTTTCAAATTGGTTTATAAATGCACGGGTGCGTCTCTGGAAGCCTATGGTCGAAGAGATGTACAAAGAAGAATTTGTGGATGCAGAAATGGACTCTAATTCTTCATCTGAAAATGCAGTCAAAGCAACAAAAGGTGACACAATGACGTCTGAAGACAAAGGTGAAGATCTGCAACAAAGTGGGAGTTCATCAGCCACAGAGAGATGTAACACTGGACATTTAATGGATTCCAAATCCGACCATGTTCCTGATGTAGAAATGGCAGGATCAACTACTGGAGCTGGTTTCCCAAATGTCACACGTGGCGATGCTGAGACAGAATACGGGTTACTGAAGCTAAGGGCTGAGCAGAGGCCTAGTGTGGATGATTCTAGTCTCTTCTCTGATGCTATTGGTCATTCTGATGGCGGTAATGATCGGTTTATGGCAGCAGCAGCTGCTGCTTACCACATGTCAGAATTGGGGAGGTTTGGAAGTGGAAGCGGTGTCTCTCTCACTTTGGGATTGCAGCATTGTGAGGGTGGTAGTATACCAATGTCAGGTGGAAGCCATCAAAGTTTTGTTGCAATGAGAGGGGATGACATATACAACCCTGCAGCATCATCTGTAGGAGCCGAAACAGCAGATTTTGAATGCATAAATCCCGGTAACCGGCAGCACAGGTTCAGTTCCTCTCATTTGTTACATGATTTTGTAGCATGAAATGTGCTGGATTGCTGATTTACATGGTTTAATCATATTATTCTCTTATTTGGGGAAAGAAGAGGAAGAGTGAGAGCCAGATTCTCAACTCCTCTGAACATTCATCTTGCTTGCCGATGGTATAGCAAAGATTAGTCCTCTGAATATTCAGAAGTATAAAACCACAGTTGTAATATATCAAGAAATTGATTGGAGGGTCAGCATATCTGTAAAGATACATAATTTTTGTTTAATATGTGAAGGAAAGATGTACAATTAGTTGCAGCTTCAGTATTGAAGAAACAGAAACTCCTGATTTGAAATAAAAGTAGGAATTGGCTTGTTCTATTTAGGTGGACAATGATTTTGATTGTGCCCTGCATTCTTTCCACTTGATCATCATTTTCAAACTCCATATATTTTGCTATTGAAGACAGGAACCTTAATATATAGGGGCAAAAGTCAAATGTACGAGTATAAATCCAACTTCACATGGAGGCCTTACTATTTAAGGACTGACTAATGTATTGAGGTCATTTATAAAAGATTCAGTACACAAATGGTCAATGAAAAGATGTAAAACGAAGTATATATTGCCACTTCTGCCATGTTACATCTTGAAAAGGACTTCGGACTTCATTAAAGTTCCTACTTTCATCTTCTGCAAGAGAGGACATCTAAACTATCTTGATTTTACAATGACTGAATTCAGTAAGATGTAAGAAAAGGGCCATTATCGACTCGAAAGCTTTAAGGGTTATGTACTGATTACAGTTGGCAGGAGCAGATGGTAATCAGTCGATCAACCACCTGAAGGCTCCCAACTATGTCAGGACGAGGCTTCCTGTCTATCAAAGATCAACAAGAATGAGTATTATGTGGAACTTTTCCTCTGTTTTCATCCTTTTCCCTATTCTTTTCTGCTGACCTCTATCAAGCAATCCATTTAGGAGAATCAACATAAAGTTTCAGTTATTGAAGATTTTGCAGACAGACTAAGATAAGTCGTATTGTCTTTACATATAGATCTAGATCATAGATACGCAAAATAAACTGCTTGAGTTTTTACATTTAAAATATTTCAGTATAGCTCCAAAACTTATTAAAGCAAATCAGTTGCAACCCTCTGGTCTCTGCTACCACTTTCTTAACTTGAGACAAAAGATTAAGAGTATAAATCAAAGGGGACTATGTACAAAGAACAAACCAACACATCTGGGGTCACATTTCCAGATTTCACCTGAAAATTATGCAATAGAACAGATTTCAGTATAACTTTTGTTTAGAGAAGAAAATTGAGAATAAAATTCAGTATAACTTTTACACACAATTGCCTGAGTGAATTTGACAGATAATGAGAAACATTTACCTTTGGTATAGAACCTTCAAATCTTCCAGCAGTGCAGGACTTTCCAAAAACTGATCATTGCATTCATCCAAATCAACTGTTTTCATCTTAAAGTCTTGAAATTCTGAGCATTTATTCCACTCAAACCACATCTTTGATATGGACTCCTTTCTGAAGCAGGTACGGGCATCTTCCTCTTCAAGAGAATCAGCAGCAATCAATCTATAAATATATACCTTCTTTGTTTGCCCTGGTCTAAATGCTCGGCCTATTGCCTGCCGTGTCACTGATGGATTAAGGTGAACATCCAATATCAGGATTCGCGAGGCGCCCACCAAAGAGATCCCTTCTCCACATGCTTTGATAGAACCAAAGAAGACCTTAGCATCTGGAGAGTTATTGAACCGTTGCATGAACAACTCTCTCTGGCTATAATCTGAATCACCTGTAATCAGAAATGTTTCTTTTCCAGGCATCCAACCCTTGTTTTTCATTGATGCTCTTTCCAAAAGTCTAAGGGGCAAGATATACTGACTGAAAACGAGGAGTTTTTCACCAGTGGATTCACATAAACCTAATATATTAAGAAAGAACTTCATTTTCACTCCATGTCTTGGATCAAGATTTTCTAACAACTGATCTAACCTCTCATTGTTAACAGCAGATGAATACCGGTCTGAAAAGTCTTTCAAGTCTGGATGCACATAGAAAGCAGTCCCGGTTGCTATTTGCTTAAATCTTTCCAACTTCTTCAGATTTTTAAGTCCTTCTTTTTGCTTTTCACTCAAGTTTAGCACAACAGTGTAATCAACAAGACCAGGTAACTCATCAAGAAAATCTCCCTTGTAATAATGGAGTACATTACTGGTCATCTCACGGAGCTCTTGTGTGATAGCCTCTTTCCTCTTCGAATTTTCATCCTTCTGCAGTGTGTACTCTACTAAGTCAAAGAATGCTGATTGTTTTCCATATTTTATGTTCTTCCTTGCACCTGATACCGTGCCAATGCTCATGATGCGAGAAATAGCAGCTCTAGAAGTGTTTGATTCCAGAAACCTTGGGCGAACCAGATTCAAAATATTGAATACCTCTCTCACATGATTTTGGTAAAGAGTTCCCGAAAGAACAACTTTTCGAGGAGTTTGCACTCTTATAAGAGACTGAAGTACATCAGTTTCTTCATTCCTTGGGGTGTGACCTTCATCTAAAATAAGAATGGTGGGGAGTTTTAGCAATTTATCTTGACAATCAGCTGCCTCCTTGGAGCCGCTATTGTCGCAGACAATTGAAGAAAGCTGCTTATACCCTAAAAACAGAATGCTTTTTTGCTGTTCCCACTGGAGCAACACATCAAGCTGCTGAGATCTGTTTTCCGCTTTGAGAGTGTAAAAATCAAGTAAAGGGATATCCTCAACCTGCCATTTTTGGAACTCTTTCTTCCAAGTTTCCAATATGCCCTTAGGTAGTACAACTAATGGTTTGCCATTTTTATACTTGGATAGGAATGTCTGCATAAAACTTATTATCATGAAGGTCTTCCCAGAACCAGGTGCATGTGCTAGGATACAACCACCTGGATCATCATCAGGGAGTAGGTTGCTACAAAGAAAATTAAAGCCTTCCACCTGGTGTGGCCTCATTTGCTTGCTATGTCTTGGGTGAGCATAATATTCAGTCGACTCTGAATCATCTCCAAGAGAGTTAACTCCACTAGGAACAATCCCATTCAACCCGCTGATGCTCTTATTTCGAGGTTCGTAACTGTAAGTCCGTATTGACCTTTGGGCCTGAGCACCAAGGATGAGAAAAAGTTAAAATGTGGCAATATTTATATATATTGTCTTGTGAGAGAACTAGTTCAGACATTTATGCTTCCTGGACATACAATTAGATGCAGATCATACATTTATGCTTCAAAATTACATACATTTCTTTCCACTTCATATCAGAAGGTTGAAACTAGATTAAAGAAGCCAAGAAGCCATACCTTACTATATTGGATATCAATTAGGGTCTCGATACCTGTCTCTATAATTCCACAAATGCGACAAACTCTTCCAACATCATCCTTAATAATAAATGAGTGGTCGCAGATCTCTTCGTCATCTTCACTTGAAATTTCACTTTTTCTAATAACCGGAGCATTTTCCTAGTCAAAGCAGAGCATTATATTAGCCAACTGTAGAGGGAATCTGTTATAGGAAATATTGGGCTACGGTACAACATTCAGAATAAATCATAAATCTGTAACTCTACAAAATTTTGACATAGGATGTACTCCCTGGAAGTATGATGCCAACTGAATTACTTCCAAAGAATAAACAGAGAAATTCATGAAAATGTTTTTCTTTCCACCCTGTGAAGCTGTGACACTGTCAAATCTATAAGGAAAAGACACAGTATGGAAGTTTCTCATACTATTCCACAGATACCTATTGCAAGACAAAAAGCAGAAACATCTTGAATTCAAATCCTTCTAATGAAAATTTATGTAGGATAGTTCAATAAGGCCTTCTCAAACATTTACAGAAACCATAACACAATATCAAGACAAGAGATATAAGACAATCTTTAAACAATACTTCAAGGAATTGAGAATTTTTACACTACAAAAGCTTTGTCACTCTAATTAAGCAAATAAAATCTTCATACCTTGGAGCATTCAAACGCAAATGCCATCTCCTTCCAAATATTTTCCAGGCCATCATCACTTGCAGTATCAGCTTGATTGTCTATTCCCTCCTCATCATCAGTGTCCATGTACTTGCTTTTGTCCATTATAGAATTGTCTAGATCACTTTCCACTTCTTTACCTGAAGTTTCTCCAACAACATCATCAGAACTTTTATCCATTTCAATATCAATTTCAGAGGGCTTGCTTCTCATGTCATCAGCAATACGAGTCTGATCATTATCTTCTTTAATCCTTGTATTTTTATCAGTGGAATTGTATGTTTCCTTAGCTGATCTAACATCAATATTGGGGACAGTCTCCACTTCTTCCTTTGATGCTTTTCTCTCTGAACAGCCAGTAACCTGATCAATGCTTTTATCCATCTCAAAATGAACTTCAGAAGGTTTTCTTCCCATGTCATCAGCCATATCATCCTGATTATTCTCTTCCTCAATCAACCTATCGTCATCGATGTCGATGATTGTGTTCTTAGCTGACCCAACATCAATATTGAAGACAATCTCCCCTTCTTCCTCAGAAGCTTTTCTCTCTGGATAACCAGTAAGCTGATCAACGCTTTCATCCATCCCAAAAGCAACTTCCTCTAATTTGTTACCCTCTTCTTCCTTCTGAGCATTTCTCTCCTGTGAGTCTCTCACTTCATTAGAATCACACAGATCAATGATGTCATCCAGCCCAATATCAATATCAGTAGCAGCACTTCTTACTTCTTCCTTTGGAGCTTCCATCTCTGCACTATCCAAAACCTGAAGGTTGGCTTAATGATCAGTATCACAAATTTGCAAAAGCAATAAAATTTAAACACTGAATTAAAGAGTGATTTTCGGCCAAAAGAACAGATTAGAGAGTGATATTAGGCCAAAAGAAATATTAAGAGTGATGGAATATATCTCAGACAACATTCATTCCATTGCCAGTTAATCCAATTAATCAGTCAAATTAATACCAAAAAAAAAAATCATTGTTTAACTTCTCTTCAATATTATCAGCATTTCAGTAGGAGAAACTTATACTTAGGCTTATGTACTTTTTCTTTTTCTGGAAGGTAGAGTGTTTAATGGATTGAACAGGCACCTGATGATAACCATAAATCCTACTCAACTTTAATAAATGCAGGGTCAGCACAGAAAGAAAGAAAGTACCATTGTATCCTCCGTGGATAATACATAGGTGATGCTATCAGCAACAGCTTCCTGATGAGAAGGATTACGAACCCCATCATCGTCATCATCAGAGTCACTGATTATAATGATCTCTGTTACTTCTTTATCATCATTTCCAGCATTGTCATCCTCCAAATGATACGAATCCTGAGCTGGTTGAGTTACTGACTGTGCACTGGAAGTTTCATTTGCGTTGTTACTGACCCACTGATCAACATCAATAGGATTCACAGGTGTAGATACCTGCTGCTTGTTAATGACATTCTGATTTGCAGATTGAGTGTCCTGTTTATCTTCCAAATTCAGAAAATTTCTCTTCATAGCCTTTCCCACTTCTGAACGCATTAATGACTCTGCAGACTTCATAATGGGACTAGAAATCAGCTGTTTTAACTTAAAACGAAGGCCCGCAATTTCTTCAGTCACACTACCAAAAGCTCGGTACAAATTGGGGATGGCAAAAGGATTTGAAGAATCAACAACTACCAATGCATCCTTTTTTGTCTTCTCTTCCATGTCTGCAAAGGTAGAGCTAGCATGATGTTCCCCTTCTTTAAAAATTTTCATCCTCTTATGCTTCTTCTTATAAGTATCTATTATTCAACATGAAAATCATGCATTAGGCTATAAATGACCCATATGTTACCGAGAATGTAACAAATTTGATTATTTAAGACAGAATCAGATAAAATAACAAAACCAAGAAAGCCCTGTCATAAAACTTGATGTTTCTGGAATAATAGAAGCATTTTGAGAATTTGGGTTGTCCACATTTTGATGCAGTAAGGCAAGAAGACTCTTGCAGGCTATACAGATAGAACATTTCCAGTAAAAGATCATTCAAGGGTGAACTGAATTGGGAACAAATAAAGCAAAACTTTTTGACCCATTTCCAGGCTAATCTTGCTTGTCTATCTTTTTGGCAGTGCCATGGCTCTCAGAAACAGACATCTACTATAAGGTTGTAACCCAAAAACAAGACAGGGAAAATCCAGAATAGATATAAGGAATTTATATAGACGATGCTTTCTTCAGTAGCCATAATGCCAGCCAAACAAGTGTAAAAGTCCGATTATGATAAAAGATTAGCTTCTGTGAAACATAAAATCAAAATGAAGGTAAAAAGGAACAACATTTTCACCAAAAGGTTTCACCTTGATAAGCTTTTTTCCAAAAGTCCGATCAAGATAACAGATTAGCTTCTGTGAAACATAAAATCAAATTGAAGGGAAAAAAGAACCACATTTTCACCCAAAGGTTTCACCTTGATAATGTTTTTTTCCAAAACAAAGAACAAAAATTAAGCCATAAAGACTATCCCACAAATAAGGAAAGTAAAAACTCTAATTCCAAAGACTAACCTTTATCAGACTGAGCTGTAAATGAGCTGTTAAGGATTTCTGGGTCCATTTGTATTCAGTTCAGCTTCAGCACACTGTAGGATCAAAAAGGAGCTTCCTTTTTGTAGTAGAAAGGTTATAAACAAAGAAAAGGAGCTTGCTTTCTTCGTTTTAGAAGAGAGGAATATCAAAGGAACCACATTTTGCAAAGAAAAAATTGCTTTCAAGTAACCTTTTGAGTCTGCTCTGTTCTATTTGTCTAAAGAAAAGGGAGAGATGGGCTGATGCCAAAAAAAAGAGACACACATGGGCAAATGAAACGATTTTGGCAACTAAATGAATAATGTACTCTGTTTTTGTTTCTTCTGTCAGCCTAAAAAGGTTCACTGTTCCTAAGCGTTTGTTTGAGAAACAAGAAATCTCTTGTAATGAGTAGGGTCCACCGCCCACACAGTAAAAACATGAGAATGACACAGAAAGCCAACGTAGCACTACCAGTTGCCACCCTTCCGTCTCCTTGTCGTTTCCAACTCCCCAAATCCCATTCCCAACCCATTTTAATCGTTCAGAATTTATGCAGTTGATTCCTAATGGGAAACGTATTGGAAAACCCAAAATTTGCTTGGGAGATTTAATGTAAGATCATCCTCAAATTCATTTTAATTAATGATTAACTAATGGGAAACTGCATTAATTTAGCTCGAAGGTCTTCTATAAGTATAAAACGGCGCCTTAAATTAGGTAATTTTGTTTTAACCAAAAAAAAATTAGGTAATTTTGTCAAGTGAAATGCAAGTATGCAACCACTTGGCAAGAGTACGTATATTTTGGTAAAAGTTGGAAAATCCTGTATTTCTATCACACCCAAACAGGTAAATGAAAAAAGCTGGAAGTGAAAAAAGGTTATATCTTTCTTTTTTTTTGGTTCAAAGTCAAAAAAAAAAAAAAAAGAAAAAAAGAAAAGGTTATACTTATATCTCATTTTTGGCAAATTTCGTCTTTTTTATGCAAATAGTATTTGTTCTTGAAGCCCTGTTCGAAACTCAGCATCAGCAGTAACAAAATCGGTAATTTATAAGCAAATCATGTGACTTGGACTGCCTTTCACGTGATTTTGAATTTAATGCTTGGAAATGGAAACCATCCAAATTTTCAGCAGGTTTTTTCTATTTCCAGTTCAACTATTCAGTAGAAGAGATTCATAAAATTTCAACTATTGAAAAATTAAACTAGAGATAATGGTTGGCTGGTTGCAGACAGGATGAAGTTAAATCATACTAATGTCTTTACTTCACTCTTGATTTTTGTCAATAAAGAAAAGTTACCTAATACTCCATATCACAAGATACACAAAATTAATTGGGAGTTTTACATTTAACCTATAGAAGTAAAGGTCCAAAACTTGATGAAGCAATAGATACATTCCATGGCAACCCTCTGGCTTCTGCTACCACTTCCTTACTCAAGACAAAAGCATAAAATCAAAGATGATTTTAATTGAGCATCTACAATTTTACCTGTAAATTATGCAAGAGAGCTTAACTCCACTAGGAAGAATCCCATTCAAGATTCAACCCTCTGCTGCTCTTATTTCGAGATTCTGATTTCTAAGTCCATATTGTCCTTTGGACCTGAGTACCAAGGATAAGAAAGTTAAAATGTGGCAATATAAATTGTCTTGTAAGAGAATTATCACAGACATTTATGCTTCCTGGACATTACAATGAAATGTGGATCATATAACCATCACATTCAAATTCAATCATCTAAATTTCTCAACCATAAGTAATCTTGGTGAACTTCAAAATTATACACATTTCTTTCAACTTTGTATCTGAAGGTTGATACTGAACTAATGAAGCCGAGGAGCCATACCTTACTATGTTGGATATCAATTATGGTCTCGATACCTCTCTCTATCATACCACATTTGCGACAAACTTCTCCAAGATCATCCTCAAGTACAAATGAATGGTTGCAAACATCTTCATCTCCTCTTGAAGTTTCAATAGTTATAGAAACAGGAGCAATATCCTAGCCAAAGCAGCATTATATATTAGCCAACTGCCGAGGGATTCTGTCATGCAAAATATTGGGCTATGGTGTAACATTCAGGGAATCATAAATCTATTCTTCCTCCACAAAATTTTGACATAGTATCAAACCTACTAGAAAAAGACATACTTGGAAAGTTTCTCACATTATTCCACAGGTATTTATTGCAAGATCAATTGCAAAAGGTATATTGAATTCAAATCCTTCTAATGAAAATTTATGTAGGATAGTTCGGTAAGGGTTTCTCAAACATTTGCAGAAAGTATAACACAATATCAAGAGAGAAAATGTAAGACACTCATTAAACAATAGTTCAAGGAATTGATAGTTTGTAAAAGCTTTGTCACTCTAAATAATCAAATCAGATCCTCATACCTTGGAGCATTCTGACGCAAATGCCATCTCCTCCCAAATATTTTCCAGACCTTCGACACTTGCAGTATCAGCTTGATTGTCTTCTTCCTCCTCCTCCTCATCAGTGTCAATGTACTTTCTTTTGTTCATCATTACAGCATTATCAGGATCACTTTCCACTACTTTACCTGAAGTTTCTCCAGCAATATCATATAAACTTTTATTCATTCCAATTTCAGAAAGCTTGCTTATCATGTCATCAACAATATGAGCCTGATCATTATCTTCTTTAATCCTCACATTATCACACAGATAAATGATTTTATTCAGCCCAATATCAATATCAGTAGCTGCACCTCTCACTTCTTCCTTTGGAGCTTCTTTCTTTGCACTATTTGTAGCCTGAAGGTAGTCACAGTGATCAGTATTGCAATTTTGAGAAAGTAATCAAATTAGAACACTGAATCAAAGAGTGATGTTTCAGCACAAAATAAAAAACTAAAAGGTCATGTTACGCCAAAAGTAAAAACTAAAAGTGAACGAAATACCTCATACAACATTCGGTCTTGTATCTCATTATGAAAGAAGGAAGTTATTTATGTATAAACCATGCCACTGCATTCACTCTATTGACAGTTAATCCAATTAATCAGTCAATTTATATATAGAAAAAACTTGTCAAATATTATCCAGGTTGTCAAATCTGACTCAACATGACACATAAGCATTTCAGTAGGAGAAACTTGTACTTAGGCTTATATACTGGAAGGCAGAGTGTTTAATGGATTGAATCAGGCACCTAAATTATAACCTTAAAAACTACTCAACTTTGATAAATGAAGGGTTACTGACTGATCACAGGAAGTTTCATTTCCATTACTACTGACCCACACCCTGATCAACATCAACAGGATGCACAAGTTGAGATACCTGATTGTTAATTATATTCTGATTTTCTGGTTGAGTGTCCTGTCTTTCTGCCAAATCCATAACATTTCTCCTTTTAGCTTTTCCCTCTTCTGAATGCATAAATGACTCCGAAGACTTCATTATGGGACTAGTTTGCAGCTGTTCTAACTTAGAACGAAGGGCCTCCATCTCCTCAGTCACACTATGACTACTCATAACTAAAGCTCGGTACAAACTGGATGTGGCAAAAGGATTAAGAGAATCAACAACTTTCCGTGCATCTTCTTTTGTCTTCTGTTCCAGGTCTACATCAATTGTTGCAGGCAAGGTGGAGCTAACACGCTCTTCCCCTTCTTTTAGGACTTTCATCCTCTTGTGCCTCTTCATATAATTATCTGTTCAACAACATGAAAATTATGCATTAAGCTACCCATATATTGCGGAAAATGCGACAAATTTGATTATTCGAGATAGAATCAGATAAAGTTCACAAAAGTATGACAGCCCTGTCATGAAACGTCTTGATGTTTCTGGAATAATTAATAGAAGCATCAGAAGACTTTGGGTTGTCCAAATTTTCAGGCAGCATTCAAGCAAGAGACTCTTGCAGGCTATACAGATGGAGCATTTGCATTTCAATTAAAAGTTCATTCTAAACTGACAGGGAAACAAATAAAGCACACGTTTTTAACTCATTTCCAGGCTAATCTTGTTTGTCTATCCAGTAACCACTGCCATGGATCTCAGGAACAGATATATCTACTAAGTTTGTAACCCAAAAGCAAGACAGGGAAGAGAACAAAGTTAATTAGATACAAGAAATTTAATAGACGATGCTCTCTTCAATAGCCATAACGCCAGCCAAACAAGTATAAAACCCCGATTATGATAACAGATTAGCTTCTATGAAACATGAAAACGAAATGAAGTAAAAAATGAACTACATTTCCACCAAAAGGGTTCACCTTGATAAGTTTTTTCCAAGAGAAAAGCACAAAAAAGATTAAAATTGAAGCCATAAAGTCATTAAACAAATAATGATAAAAAAAGTAAGACTAATCCCAAACCCTAACCTGAATCAGACTTACCAGCAAATGAGGTATTTTTTATTTCTGGGTCTATTTGTATTCACTATTCAGTTCAGCTTCAGTCAGCACACAGCAGGGAACAAAAATGACTTTTTTTTTTTTGGTGGTAAAAAGTTGGAGACAAACGAAGGAATTGCAATGGCTTTCTTTGTTGGTTTTAGATGAAAGGAATATCAAGGAACCAACCACATTTTGCAAAGAAAAAAATCGCTTTGAAATAACCTGGACATACGGGGAAATGAAACCCATCTACTCTATTCAATGAACGATTAATGAACCCCAAAAAAAATGAAAACCCCATTTTTGTTTGAGAAACAAGAAATCTCCAACGTGTCAAATGGGTAGGGTCCACACCGACACCCTTCCGTCTTTTTGCTTTTTTTTTTTTTTTTTTTTTTCCTCTAAATGGAAGTCCCAACTTAGCTGAATTATTTGTGCCAAAAGGAAAAAAAAAAAAAATGGAAGTCCCAGCTCCCAAGTCTCAACCATTTTTAAGCGCTCATTTTTGCAAGTTAATGATTATGGTTCCTTCCCTTTTCTTCATCAAATATTTAAACGTATGCTTATTCTCTTTTTGTTCTAATTTAAATGAAAAGTCGTATTGTATTTTGGGAAACAAACATGGAAAACCCAAAATCTGCATGGAGATGGAGATATCTAATATAAGATCATCATCCTCCATTCATTTAACGATAATACCTCTTCTAGAATGGGAACTGCATTTTGACCCAAGGTAAAATATATATAGTAGTAAAATGGCGCTTTAAAAATTAGGTGAATATGTTGTTTCCTTAATTTCATGAGTCATATAATTTCTAATCTATTTGTTTGGTAAAACTTGGAAAATTTTGTATTCCTATTACACACCCAGTTCTTGAGCCCCTGTTCGATGTTCATTGAACTCGAAGTCGACCACCATTTAACAATCATGCAACTTGTCCGCCTTTTCAAGTGATTTGAATTTAATGCAGGATATCCATCTAAATTTTCAGCATTGTATTGGGTATATAACTTTAAATCGATTAATAAACTTTTTTGAGGTAATTTTTTGGAAATGGCATCTCGTTCTTATGTACATTCATTCAATCAGACATCAAAAAGACAGTTGAATGATTCATCAAACACCCAAACGCAATCCTTTTGATTGTGAGGGTTCATAAATATGTAGTCATATAACATAAGACACGAAGCATGGGGTATAAAAGCATTCGATGCGCTCAAACAGGCAACTGCACTAAAACATCTTCATAAAAGGAACCCAAAAATCCGAAAATTCCATGCATTCTCCTATATTTGGAAACTTAGAAGAAGTTTTAAGAAACTAAAGAGGCCATTGGTCAACCAGAAATTTTCACGATTTACACTTTCCGACGGGTGAAATTCAAAGTAGCATTTACACAAGGCCTACATAAGAGGTGAGGATAGTTTTATTAACAGTAGGAGAAAATTGCTTGTACAAAGACATGCAGTTCAACTCATTACTAAAAAGTCTAAAAAGAAAAAAACTTCCATGCACTACAGTAAGTATCTATCATATGAATCCTGACTTATTTACAGATCTGTTCTAAAGCCTCCTAGGCGAAAAAGAAAGGAAAATGTCAGACTACTGCCTTCAGGCAACCTGCCTTCACTGCTTTCAGAAGTTCATAAACCGGGAAATTAATCCAAGGACCGAATGACCACAAAAAGGAAGAGAAAATTACTTGGGCCAAACAAACAATCCTTGTATTGCACCATAACAGTCCTGCCCTATTGTCCCAGCATCTACCTGCAATAAATGGAAAATAGGAGTTCAAACCCAAGAATCAGAAGAAATTAAAACAGAAGGATGTGTTGATAAGAAAGACTAACCTTTTGTACAGAGCCCTAATGTCTTTCCTTAACAAAGGACTTTCCAGGTACAGATCATTGCACTCATCCACATCAACAGGCTCGATATCAAAATCTCGGTTACCACGATACTGGTTCCACTCGAACCACATCTTTGCAATCAATTCCTTGTTGAAACAAGTAGAATGATCCTCTTCTTCAGGAGAACCACTCGCAACCAATCTATATGCATACACTTTCTTCTTTTGACCGGGGCGAAATGCACGACCTATTGCTTGGCGGGTCACAGATGGATTAAGATGAACATCCAAGATTATAATTCGCGACGCCCCCACCAAAGAAATTCCCTCCCCACAAGCCTTAATAGATCCAAAGAAAACTTTAGCATCGGGAGAGTTGTTGAACTGCTCCATAGCCCGCTCACGTTGATCATTGTTTGCGTCACCCGTGATTGAAAAAATCTGAACTCCCGGATGCCAGCCCTTCCTTTTCACAGTCAATCTCTCTAAAAATCTTAAGGGTATGAGATACTGACTAAAAACAAGCAGCTTCTCACCAGCTGCTTCACACAAATTTAACATATTAAGAAAAAAATTTGCTTTGGCTCCCTCTTTGAGATCTACCTCCTCTACCAACTTATCCATCATATCATCTGTTACAACAGAATTCTCAGAGAAAGATTTGAGTTCTGGATGCAGATAAACAGCACTACCAGCAGCTGAAATCTTGAACTTCCTTTGAAACCGTTTTAATTTCTTAACTTCTTCTTTCTGTCTGTGACTAAGATCTAGTACTACAGTGAAATCAACAAGTCCAGGAAGCTCATCCAAGAAATCTCCCTTGTAGTAATGAAGGACTTTGCCTGTCATCTCACGTAGATCGTGGATGACTGAGACTTTTCTCTCAAAATTATCATCCTTCTGCAGAGTGTACTCCACCATTTCATAAAAGGCTGCTTCTGCTCCTGCTTTGAACTGCTTCCTCACTGCTGATATATGCACCTTGCTCATTATTCGCTTCATTACTGATCTGGAAGTATCCAACCTAAGAAACTTTGGTCGTACAAGGTTCAATATGTTAAACACCTCTTTGACATGATTTTGATAGAGAGTTCCAGAAAGTACCACTTTCCGAGCTGTTTGCACTTTTACAAGGGATTGTAATACATCAGTATTCTCATTTCTTGGTGTGTGCCCTTCATCCAAGATTAGAAGTGAAGGTGCTTTTAGCAGTATCTCTTGGCAAGACTTAGAAGTCTGGCTGGTGTCACCATCACAGATTATGGTAGAGAACTGCTTATATCCCAGAAAAAGGATACTTTTGTGCTCAATCCACTGCTTCAACACCTCCAATTGCTGAGACCTATTATCTGCTTTCACAGTATAAAAGTCAAGCAGAGGAATATCCTCTACTTGCCATGTTTCAAATTCCTTTTTCCATGTAGACAAGATACCTTTTGGAAGCACAACAAGTGGCTTAGCATGCGGATATTTGGCTAGGAAACTCTGCATGAAGCTGATTATCATAAATGTCTTTCCAGATCCAGGTGCGTGGGCCAAGATGCAGCCCCCAGGGTTTTTTGTCACCAAGTTGCTTAGAAGAAAATTAAAGCCCTCTATTTGATGAGGTTTCATTTTCTTCATATGCCTTGGGTGAGCAGCTATGTCAGTTACTGCTAACTCATCTTCAGGAAGCTTTACTCCAATTTCAGTTGAATCTCTATTTTTGGCATTCCGTGAATCCGATGCATAAGTATGTGTATTCTTTTTGGCCTGGAGAAAATAAAAATGAAAAAAAAAAAAGAAGCAGGCAATAAATTTTCAGCAGTGAAATGAGCTGACAAGGCCTAATAGTTGGATTCTACCAAACCTGAACATATAGTGACCATATGAAATGAGCTGACAAGGCCTAATAGTTGGAAAATGAATAGGATGAAGTCAAAATGAGGCTAGACAAGGTGCCCCCAATTGTGACGATAAAATCAAAATACCAGAGTTTGAACTCATTTTCCACCCCAACACAAATTGACCTCAAATTAGCAGGTCTACCAAGTCTTACATGGATAAATATCCACACTATAAGCTAGTCTTTACACTAAAACACAAGAACTTAGCAATAGTACTCTTAGAACCTTTTTATTCAAACTCGACATAGCTTCAAAGCTCACTTCAAAGATATAGAATAGAGCCAGATTTGTCAGATTCGTGGCGCATTTTAAACAACGCATTCCAACCACATTTCCTTGAAAAAGAACAGCCTTAATAACTAGGCCATGCTATCTTTAGTTCAAACATTCTATACTCAAACAGTCAAACTATGGTTCACTTTAATGTTTTGTTTGTCACACTGGGCTAAGTTATACAGAAAGACTCATGGCCAACTAAAACACATGGAACACGTGCACAACAAATCTCCACATCCAGGATGACATAAAGGTAGGTGAAGCCCTATTTATCTTTCATTACTTGATAGGCTCAATGCATATCTATTTCTGAATGCATTTGCTTGTATGTTTGCATGCAGGATGTAGCTTGGGAAGAAGCATGGAAATTAAAGCCAAATTAAGTTACTACTACTTTTTTTGCAACTTTTTCTTACAACAATATCTGTCTATGGAGAACAATATGCACACTTCAATTCAGTTCGTCCACCAACTACTGATACTAACATCACAAAAATAAAGCTAGCATAAGAGATGACTAATCATAAGATTTACTTACCTTGTTAAACTGGATGTCAATTATAGTTTCAATTCCTTTCTCAATAACCCCACAAATGCGACAGACAGAACCAAGGTCATCCTTCAAGACAAAATAATGATCACAGACCTCATCTTCTGACATATCTTCACTCGATGAAGAATCCTCAGAAACATCCTACCAAAGAATCACAAGTCATAATCAAATAGGATATACACATTAAAGATAATTAATTGTCTGTAGTTTTGATAATTATAACATTCTAACTGATTCAAAGAATGAGACCTTAAAAAATAGAAACAACAATCAGAAGGGGCTTTCATACTGACATGACCAGAAACAGTGATGACAGGTTATACACCAATGGAACAAGACCGAGATGTTTAGAATCAGATCATAGTGCACATAGGTAACTTAAAAAGAAAATATTGTTAGGAACATTCTGAAAAATAAAACAATATTTTATGTCTATGTATACAAACAAATAAGTAATATCAAGAAAGATAAAATAAAATAATAATAATAATAATGAACTTTATGCCATTAGCTTTCTAACAATAATAACAATAAAGTTTATGCCATTAGAATATTTTGCTTCGTATGTTTGTTTTCACATCATATCTCAACCTGAATGTGCAGGATCCAAGACAGTCTGAATGACCTCCAAAGAAATGACTAGCAACAGATTCAAATAAAAATCCCAAATCATGACTACTTAGTTGACTCAATAGCTTCAAATGGAGGGAAAAAAAAGTAGTCAAAAGCAACTACTTGGCTCTCCTGATTGGTGCCTTGGGTCAATAGCAGGGCTCCAGAATTCAGGCATTTGCACAAGTAAAATCAAAATAGACGAAAAAGAAGGCTGACACAATCATATATTCAATAATATCCACCAATTACTCATCATGAGCAGTGTAAAATACCTTGGAAACTTCTAATGCCATTGACATCTCCTGCCAAATATCTCCCAAACCATCATCTTCAATCTCAGTTTCAGTATCAACATCATCTTCAACACCAATATAAACACCTTTATCCTTCTTGGTATCAATTTCACCAGGTAAATTAACTTTTTCTTCTTTGTAACTCCTGTTTCCCAAAGACTCTGGGGCCTGATATACATTAGACTCACCAAGCTGCAATAGCTTAGCCTCTTCAAGCTGCAATAGATTAGACTCCCCAACCTGAAATAGAGCAATCAATTTAACATTATTAGGAAAAGAATGAAACAAGTAATTTATTGTTTGAAGACCACTACCCAGTACTTCAACGTACACTAAAGTACTCAAAAAGAGAGCATGGGAAGACAATTTCACTGTCGCCAGAATTGGAAAGATTCTAGGAGGCTAGGAGCTCTCGCGCTCTTACACAAACACATGTACACATATGCACTGCTGATCCAATATAAAATGTTGAATGAATGTAAAGTTTCTTTCTTTCTTTTTTTTTTTTCCTCTAGAAGTCAAAATGTTTTATATGACTTATATATGATACATACAATGCTAATAGTTTATTAAACTAGCTTTGGATTTTATATCTATAATATATACTATCCCGTTCCTCACATAACTGAAATTACAAATGTGCAGAAAAGAAACATACCCTTATCTCCTTTGAGAGTAATATCTCCGATGGCTTCCTCAATATAATTTCCTGAACAGGATGTAGAAGCCTTGTGTTTCTGTTGTCTTCATCATCAGAATCCAGAATCACTACAGCTGATTGCGTTGATGAGATGCCATTTTCAACAGAGTCATCCTCCAAGTCGATAAAGTTATTCCGTGACAAATGAGCAAGTTGTCGACTTGGCAACTTCGAAGTCTCTTTCTTTATTGGGGTCTTTTCGACATCATCAAATAGATTCAACACATTTGAAAGACCAGGATGCAAAGCAAGTACCTTGTTTGCCAAATGCATATTCCTAGAAATAAGGGCCTCTATATCTTTTGTGACACTTCCATATTTACCACCAGTATTAAAGGTTTCAAGCATCTTAGAGACTGCAAATGGGTCAGAATAATCAATAACATTCGGAGAGGCTTTAGGCTTTTCCTTTTCAGTTTCAAGTTGAGGATTTCCAGCAGAGGCAACACTATCATCTTTTGAATCATGTAATATTTTCGCCCTTTTACAGCCTCTAGAATACAACTCTGTAAACAATCATAAAGAAGAAAAAAAACAATATTATCAAAAGGCAATACATTTGAAAAATCTGAAATCAAAGCCAAGCTAAACAAATATTAAGTCAATGCTATAATCTTTTTCCCCCTCGTTTTATATTTCAGCCGTCAATTGGATTAAAGCAATTACAAATTAACAGAACAATGACTTCCCATTTCCCAGGCAAACAAAGTATCAGATTAAGAATGATCAGATTTAACGAAATGCAAAATGTAGCAAACGAAATTTCAATCTATTTTAAACGAATAATACATACACCAAACGATTATTTAAAAAGGAAAATGCAAAACTATTTGCATGGAAAATGCGGCATTGGAATTATATAAAACGAAAAATGCATGCAAAAAACTATTGCAACTAGAGAAAATACCGTTTGAGATTCCGTAATCCGTTGGTAAAACCGGCAGGGGAGACTCCATTCGATCACTTAGTCGAAGTAACCGCTGCTGCTGAGAAAGAAACAAGAGCAAAATCAAGAAAAAAAAAATTGAGTATATTGAATGAATAATAAAAAACTCTAAAATAGAGATTCAAAACCCTAAATTAGGCAAATTAAACCATAAATGAAGATTAAAAATTACTCACATTTTGTTCGATTTCGGCTCCAGTCTCTCTCTTTCTACCTCCGCCCCAGTAGTCGAGCTAGAGAGAGAAATAGCGTGAGAGAAGCAGAGAGCAGGCCTGCTGCCAAGTTTCGTAGACTTTTTCTATTTTTATTTGGATTTGGATTTTTTTTCAATGAAAAGCATTGAAGGGGGTAATACTTGTGTGTATAACGCTCGTATATGGAAGGTTGTCGGTCCAGGAGATTCTGACGTGGGCCAATAATCAAACACCATCTGGTTAGCCTAAAACTGAATTGTACAAAGTGAGCGTATTAAGGACACTTGTTGTTGGCGGAAAAAATTAGGTTAGTTTTTTTTTTTTTCTTTTGGCCGTCAAAAAATATTAGGTTAGTTAGTAGGAGTAATTAGTATTTAGTTAAATTCTTTTTTCTTTGCCCTCACCCCTCAGGGCCTCAGCTCAAGTTAATTTTTAACTTTACCATATATAAAATAAAATTGTCACGCGTTGAATATGGAACAATATCGGGTCCCACGCGGACTGATTGATTGTTTTGAATTTTGATGCCAGAAATTCTATACTCCGATGCGGGGCAGAAAAATACATTACAACAAACATTTTTCTTGTAAATCATACAATTATTGTTTCTGGCCAAAAAATCATACAATCATTGTTAAGAAAAAATAAATAGCCTTCATACAATTTTAGACTTAAATTTAATTCAATTTAAGTTTTTTTTTTGGTTAAATAAGTTTAAAATTTTAGACTTTTAGTGTTTTCAAATTTCGATGATTAGAATTCCCATAAATTGAAATAATTAAATTCATACTATATGATTAAGTATGATTAATGTGGCCATGATTTCAGATCAAGTTCGATCTTTGATTTTCATTTTAACGATTCTGAATATGATAGAAAGTAACATTATAAATCATATATTTAAAACAAAAAAGTAACATTATAAAGAGTGATGGGAGATGAGAGATCGTAATTGAATATTATTACTATCTATATACTAAAATTAACTAGTACTAATCTAATGCTTATTGTGTTTTAAATCACATAACCATTATTCTATACTAGTACAAATAGAACTTCCCATATGCCATAGCCAGGTTCTTTTTTGAGGGAAGTCATAGACAGTTTCTTAGTAGTATTTGGATTGATTCAATTAGACAGTTGAAAGTAGTTTTTTTTTTCTTTTCACTTATTACATCACTTTTTATTTATTTTTTTAATATATGATGTCATAAACTAAAATAGAAGATAGTATCCTTGTATCTCATCAATCCTACCTCACCATTTTTGTAATCCGAACTTTAAATCTCTAAAAATAAATCTTATACTCGTGAAACAATTGATCACATATACTCCGGAACTTCACTTATTACATTTCAACCATATAACAACTAAAAATAATATGGGCATATGACTTGACTTAATTGACTAATCATGGTTAACACGAATTTGAGATTAGATCTTATTTTATATACGTGGATTGTGATCAAGTATGTATAATAGTGTTATAGTAGAAAAGCATCTCAAACTTAAAACTACATCTTATTTTATACTCAACAAACATTTGAATATACACAAAACGGTTTTGGAAGTTAGTTGTGCCTTGTCCAAACCAAGTAAGCCTTTTGTTTTCAAGCACATTTGATGGATTCTAACGGAGTTTTTACAGGTTAAGCTAAATAAAATACAAACGGGATGATCAGAAGCAATCCTGGTGTTGTGGTTGCAGGTAGTCTAATCCAATATTCGATGGGAATCATGTCTACTTGGGGATTTTGCATAATATTGAAGCGGATTTCTATGCTTTAAGACAAGGGGTTATATAGTTGGCTTGAGATGTTAGCTATAGAGTGATTGTTTGGGAATTGGATTGCAAAGTGGTGATTGATATGGTACTCGTCAACAATGTGGAAAACCATCATTTACGAGCGCTTATTCAAGATGTTAGATGTTTATTGATCAAATATTGACAATACAAATTACAACATACATTGAGAGAGTAATCTTAGTGTCAATTTTTTGCCTAAGGCTGCTTGTGATGTTGACTTGGAGATGGAGATTTTGTATGACCCACCATAGGAGTTCAGACCGATTCTTGATGCAGATACAAAAGGGGTTTTCTTCCCATGAGATTATAGTTTGAGCTAGTTTTTTAGCTTCTTTTTTCTTAGAGAAAAAAAAAAAAAGAAAAGAAAGATGCATGTTAAAAAACTTCTCCTTTTCAATCAAGTCACCAAGATCTTCATAAATATAAAGACAATGCTTATAAACACACACATACGTTAAAGGGAAAAAGGAATATAATCTAGCAAAAGCATTAGATAAAATACTGTAAAATCAATTACTAGTAGTTAATAGTAGTAGTTGACTTAATCATTGACCAATAACCAACTTTTCTTTCTTCCAAGTATTTTGGTTAAATTTATCTAAAAAAAAGTATTTTGGTTAAATAATAAACCAACCTTTTATTTCAAGGCCACATTTGTAAGTCCACTTTTGACTTTACCCAGAGGATTAACTTCATTTATCAATTAATTAATTGCATTCATAACATGATTGCAAGACTTTCCGGCTTTATCAAATCTTCATAATTATTGAAGGTTTAAAGCTTTAAATAAACACCAAACTAGTTAAATTTCTTATTCGCATCCAAACACCGCCATTATGTATTATTCCCGATAGGGCTATATTATAGAGTGTTTCCAAACATCAACGAAATCCAAAGAGCAGCTCATAGTGTTCGCCGGGGGCAGCCACGGCCCACGGTCATGGCAAGAGAGAGAACATTTTTATTTTATTTTATTTATTTTTTCAATTTGATTTCTTTTCGACGTTTTCGTCTGATTTTCTACAATTTTTTATTCCGACTTTGGCGCTCCTTTAGCCGCCCTTTTATAATCACGACCATTTAGATTCCCTGAACGTTGCTTGACGTCCCGAGTTCGATTCCCCACGAACCCCAAAAACAACTCTTCCCCACTCTTCTTCTCCTTTTAAAATACTCTCTATAAAAAATAGAAAGAAAGAGAAAATCGACTTTGCCAATTTGCATTCCATTTCACTCTTTTTCTTCTTCTTCTTGCTCTCTCTCTCTGGCTTGACTCCCGAAATGGCTTCTCAAGAACAGTTGTCCGCCATAAAGGTACCCAGAAAATCCCCCTAAATGCTAAGAAAATTTAATAAAATTGTAATTACCTAGTTTTAGTATTATTTAACTCTATTTTTCTCTCTTATGTTTTTCGAATGGGTAGGGGGCGAAGGTGCTTATGGTAGGGGCAGGAGGGATTGGCTGTGAGCTTCTCAAGACTCTTGCTCTTTCTGGGTTTCAAGATATTCATATTGTAAGTTTGTTGATTTAAAATAGTTTATTTAAGAAAGGGTTTATTTCCTTCCCACTGTTTACTTTTCTTATTGTATTCTGAGGAGTAGGGTTTTTTTTTCTGAGTTCTACTCTTATTTTATGTTTTTGTTTTGGTTTTAAATTATTTGCCCATCTGGAGTGGGCTCTAGGTTTTAAACAGTCTAATTATGTGTTAGCGTTTAAACCTTGTTATTTTCTACTTTTCTTGCTGTATATTTTCGGTTGTTTCTAGACTCAGGGTGCTAAAATCATGTTGAGTATGGTAGAAATTAGTAGTTTGTAGAAAAATTCAGGGGGGAATATTTGATTTTCATAGGTTTCAAGTTTTTATTTACCTTCTTTTTATGGTATTTTTAGAAATGGCACTATGTATGCACTGTGACCATAAGTAGTGAAATACTAATAATAGAATGTTTTCAAGTGATTTTTTTGATGGCTTCGTGGGTGATGATGGTGGTCAGTTCTAGAGTTTTGTTCTTTTCTGGATTTTTTAGAATTTTGTTTTAGAAGAAATTGGCAACATCAGTTTGATAATAGATGTGGGTGGTTTTGTGCATTTGATTGGTACTGCTGATGCTGGATATAAAGCTGGAATCAATGGTGCTTTGGTGCATGTTGTAGGACAGGTGAAATTGTAGCAATGTAGAGGTTGTCATGCTAGGAAAGGCGTATCTTTGAAATGGAAATATTGAGGGGGAAATAGTGAAGGTTTCTAGTGGTGGTAAGTATGATATTGCCCTAGTTTAGGCTTGATTACTAGTGATGCTAATGGTATATGTTTAGTGGTCTGATTAGTTAGAGTTGTCTATGGATGTGGTTGGTTAAGTTAGATGCAGTTTGTATAGTTATAAGATGGTGATGGTACTGATAATAAATTACTGATGCATAGGGTGTTATTACGCATCATTATATTGATTCTGTGGGTGGAAGTGGTTCTAAGGATTGTAGATACTAGATAGGTATCATCTATTTGCTTGGAGAGCTTTTCTGATGGTAAAATGCTTGTTTCAATTGTATGTTCGACTTTTTAAAATATGTATTCACTATGCGTGGGGAGATTAAGTTTTTGTTTAGGGTTTGAACTTGGGTTTTCTTGTATTGGTTGTTGTGGACCTGGCTTCTTGGAAATCATTTATTCATGCAATTACATGTATCTGCTTGTAGATTGACATGGACACTATAGAAGTCAGCAACCTGAATAGGCAATTTTTGTTCAGACAATCCCACGTTGGGCAGTCTAAGGCCAAGGCAAGTGCATTTATGCATTTACAAGCATGTTTCCTTATTAGTTTCATTCAGAAATTAAAATTTATAGATTATTTGATAAATATTTGATCAGGTTGCTCGAGATGCAGTCTTAAGATTCAGGCCCGGCATTAGCATTACACCATACCATGCTAATGTTAAGGAGTCTCACTTCAATGTGGATTTCTTTAAGGAGTTTGATGTTGTTCTGAACGGGCTGGATAACTTAGACGCAAGGCGCCATGTGAACCGTCTTTGCTTGGCAGCTGATGTCCCTTTGGTTGAAAGTGGGACCACAGGGTTCCTGGGACAGGTGATTTAGTTTTTTACAATCTACTGAAATTTGTTTTGATCTTACATGCTCTATCACCAATAATCTGAAGATCAGCTATTTTGTGCAAAGAATCACTTATTAAAGGAACTCATTCCAGTTTGGATCAAGCAATTTAATTTAACTGCTCTTGCTTAATACAATGATTAAGATTTCTTAGAATTCTGGGCTATATTTAACAACTGAATTTGTTGGTTATTTGACTTGAACTTTTGTTTTTCAATTGCTTATCAACTTCTTTCTATTTTTCACATCCATTGCAACAATACGTTCCTGGATGCAGGTCACTGTACATTTGAAGGGAAAAACAGAGTGCTATGAGTGTCAGCCAAAACCTGCCCCAAAGACTTATCCCGTCTGTACTATTACAAGCACTCCATCAAAGGTAATTATTCTAGAATTAGATGATTAAATCTATTTGCTGTTTCCATGAAACTGCTATGCCACAAGCCCTAATCATATTGCTTGAATTGTAGTTTGTTCATTGTATTGTGTGGGCAAAGGAGCTGCTTTTTGCAAAGTTATTTGGGGACAAGAATCAGGAAAATGATTTGAATGTGCGCTCTAGTGATGCTGCAAGCTCCTCAGAACATTCAGAAGATGTATTTGAATGTAGGAAAGATGAGGATATTGAACAGTATGGAAGAAGAATATATGATCATGTTTTTGGTCATAACATAGAAGTGGCTCTATCTAATGAAGAAACGTGGAAAAATCGTAACAAACCACGGCCTATATATAGTAAGGATGTCATTCCTGAAAAACTTACTCAACAGAACGGAAACGCTGAAAAAGGTTGTGCAACTGATGATGTCTCTGCCATGGCATCGTTGGGCTTGAAGAATCCTCAGGATGTATGGAGCCTTGCAGAAAATTCTAGAGTTTTCCTTGAGGCTCTGAGGTTGTTTTTCTTGAAGAGAGAAAAGGTCAATATACATCTCTTGGTTTGGATTTTGGTTGATCATCTCTACCTATCAAGTTAGACTGATTTATTTTACCATTTGACAGGAAATAGGGAGCCTGACTTTTGACAAAGATGATCAGCTGGCGGTTGAATTTGTTACAGCTGCTGCAAATATTCGGGCTTCTTCTTTTGGTATTCCTTTGCATAGCCTTTTTGAAGCTAAAGGTATTGCTGGTAATATAGTACATGCCATTGCAACAACGAATGCTATCATAGCTGGATTGATCGTGATAGAAGCAATTAAGGTTTTGAAAAAAGATAGCACCAATTACAGGTTTATCTCAGTTTCCTTTTCTTTATTGAACTTGTTATTCTTTTGATTACTTTTGGGTATTTAATTCAAAGTAATTTTATCTTAGTTCAGTTCATCTCAAGTGCTGGATGCATGTTATAGTGTTCATATTAGTACAAAGCAATTAATACCAGTCTCCTTTTTGTTAGGAATTATACTTATCATCTCAATGCTTGATGAGTGCAAATTGCTCTTTATGCTAATCATACTCTATGCCAGCTCTAATATGATTTGGATGCCTATGCAGGATGACGTATTGCCTAGAACATCCTTCAAAAAAGATGCTTCTAATGCCTGTGGAACCCTATGAACCAAACAAGTCTTGCTATGTTTGTTCGGAGGTATAATCTAAATTGCTTGTCTGAAGGAATTTCCTTTTGAAATGTTTCAACTAAACTTGCTCATGTGTGTTATCTTGAAAACAGACACCCCTCTCGCTTGAGATTAATACTCATCGATCTAAGTTACGGGATTTTGTTGAAAAGATTGTTAAAGCCAAACTCGGCATGAACTTACCATTGATCATGCAAGGTGCAAGTATTATTTATGAAGTTGGTGACGACCTTGAAGAGGATATGGTAGCAATTTATGCTGCAAACCTTGAGAAAGTAAATTCTTCACCCATTCCGTGCCTTTAGAATAAAATCTTTTATTGTGAAATTGCTTTCTGTGCATTTAATTACTCGTGGTTTGAAGTTTTTTAAATCACAGGTCTCGTTCTTTTACAATTTGGTACATTAGAAATTGCGTCAATTTTGATATATTTTTCTTGACAGACCTTGTCTGAGCTGCCTTCTCCGGTTACTAGTGGGACTGTTCTTACTGTGGAGGATCTTCAGCAGGAGTTCTCATGCAGTATTAATATCAAGCATAGGTTTGTCCTTACCTTAATAATTGTTGTAAATTTTATACATGATGCTTTGTATTGTCAATGGAAGTTGCATAAGATTTTATCCTGCATTTTTGTCATACACAAACAAAATGTTACCCTGCATTTTGGGATATTTTACCTCAAACACGAAGAGCAATTTAAAAAATTTTCCTTTGTTCTCACAGGGAAGAATTTGATGAGGAGAAGGAACCTGACGGAATGCTTCTCTCTGGGTGGGTTGAAGCTCCTGTTGCTAAGGACAACGATAAGCCAATTGGCAATGGTGAAAGTACATCCAATGCTTTGCCAGAAGAGGAGATTCTGGCGGCTGATAAGGATGTTGAAATTCAGGAGACTGAAAGTGCTACTGGAAAGAAAAGAAAGCTGTCCGAGGTTTCCAAAGACACCACTCCAGATCATTCAGGCGTTCCCGATGGAAGTAGAAATCAGAATGAAGTTGAAAAGCTTGATGTTGATGATGAGGATGAACTCATTGTATCTGATGATTGGGAATCACTCACCAAGAAGAAAAGGTTGTAATAGGTTTCACTTCATCTTGATTGTCAACAGCATCATACTTCTGATTTTGTATCATTAGGTTAAATGGTGATTCTTTTGGAGGCCATAACTGTTAAATTAGGACAGAGCCTATAGGCTATAGTATTTTGCTTGATTAGATGTTACTAATTGTTACCAGCTTACGGCCATTCCTCTTTTGTTTGTTCACAAGGGTAGAAGCAATGTGTATTTCTCCTAGTTTTAGGTTAACCGAGGGTTGTAACATTGCAACTTTCTGGATTTCTTTGAACATCAATGTGAAATGAAATTGTTGATGGAAACTCAATGGCCATTCCATCTTCTGATCTTTAGAAACAATGCTTTCAGAAATCTCTTTCTACAGTTTCTCAAGGATCTCACAAATCATTTGAACTTTCAAGGATGAGATCATATCACAGAACAAAGGTAATATCGATTATTACCATCAAAAAGTTAATCAAATCTGCAATTCTTGTATTCTGCATATATATAGTATGTGAAACTAAACACTCTCTCATCTTTTTCTTATTAAGATATATAATATATATTTAACCCAATGTACAGTGTCTGATATAGCAGATGATTTTTTTTTGTTTACAGAATATTTACATTTACACCCCAATGCAAGGTGCAGCACAATGAGTATAACTGGATACTCTTCGACATGGAGAAGGAGGATAAACCGGCATCTCCTTGTTTGAATACTTCTTCCTTTTCTTTGCCTCAGGATGTTCTTGTTTCTTCAGATCCTCGACGCAACGAACATCTGCAATGCATGTAAATGATCTTGATTTCCCTGAGTAATACCTTGACAACCCTCTCCTGCTAAAGAAATCCATTATGTTGAATCATCAAACACTTGTTACTCCATTATGATGAAAATTGAAAGCAAAAAAATTAGCCACAAATCAAAAACTTACTTTTGGGGAAGGTTGCTCCTCAAGGCTCCCATGTCAAAAGCCCCCATTTCAGTTTGATTCTCCATACCGAAATCAAATGTGAGAGGAAAAAGAGAGAGTTGTTGAGACAGAACAACAAACAATATTGCTGATTGCTGGGTAGGATTTAAATGAAAGTTTTTTGTATGGGGAAAAAATATCTAAAATGGTCCTGTTATGGCAATGGGGATAAGAGCTCCCACGTCATGGCTATAGAAATTTTAGGTTTCCACTACAAATATGGATTGCTTTGCATTGCATTTTCCTTTTTGGTTTAGGAAAAAGATAGAAACAAGTTGATATCCACATCCTTATCTAAACTCTCTCTTGTTCATTCAAAAAGTTCAAGGCATCTATCTATCTATCTTCCCTTTTCATTTTCTACTTGCTACCCATTCTTTATATTAATTTTCATTGTTTAATGGTGATGGTGGAGAATAAATTTGATCAAATGCCTTGTTTTTGGACCTGATTGTGGCTGAAAATTATTGTTTTTAAATTAAGAGAATAAAGGTAATCTCTAAAAGTTATGTAGGTTGAGCTGAAATTCATTTATTTTGGATCCTTTGTATATTTACATTTTATTATTCCATTTGAGGCCTTCTCATCAGGAAATTGAGCACATGTCAAATTTAAAGGCCTGGTCAGAAATGATGAAGAAGAATAATCAATAATGCCTCATAACCTATAAATAGAATCCATGGCCTTCTTTCCCATAGCCTTTTCTTTCATGCTTAAGGCAAGGAATCTAAAACTATATAGCCGAGAGAATTTTGAAGAAGAATATTTCTGCAATGGTATGTTTCAGACAATTTGTAAGTGGATCAGAAACATTTGGTTTTACCAAATTTGGGGTTCTTAGGTTTATGTTGGACTATGATATTTTTTTGAAGTTTGTACTTGAATCTATCATTATTCATTACTAAAACATCTTATGCCTTTCAAAAGTGAAAAAAGAAAAAGAAAAAGAAAAAGAAAGATATGTTTGGTTTCATTAGCCTTAGGCCTGTTTGGTACATCGGTGAGATTGGTTCGGTGAGAGTAAAATTGGTTACTGTTCGTGTTAGATTTATTACTGTACAAATAAAATTTGTTACTGTACAGATGAAAATATTCTCGGTGATTGTAAAACATGTGTTAATGGAGACCAACTGATCCCATCGGAAAAAAGTGTATGGTAGACCGTTTGCGCCGTTTAGACCACTACCGATCCAATCGATACCAAACGGTGCACTAAACAGGGCCTTAATCATCTGATTCCTTCATTAGAAGATGAAGGAAACAATATCTCTATCTGCTCTGTTATATCAGGTATTCATATATCGAATGAAACATTGTCAATATTTATGATTTACCTTTACTTTATACTCCATTTGCTTATAGTAATTAAAATCCAAACACTATTTAAATTCTATCTTTTTATTTTTTTTACTATTTTGATTTGATTATTTAATTCATTAATTAAATAGAATTAATAATTTAATTCAAAATATTTTTATTTTTTTATTAGTCAAATACTTATAAATTTTTTATTTAATATAATAATAATGATATAATAATTATCCAGTAACAAATTTTTTTTTTTGATATTTCCGGAAAAAAGAATTAGGAAATAAGGATGCGCCCAAATTGGGCTGAGAGCCTGAGACCAAATGTAAATCCAGTAATTATAAAAATTCGTATGTAATGTAATCTAAAAAAAGGCGTGAGCCGTTATAAATATAATGGGCCGAGCCCAATTAATAAAAAAAGAGCCGTTAGGGATAAACGCGCCTCGCGTTATTAGGACGCGATGTAAGCCGCCTTAAGCTTCCTAACTATAAATACTCTCCATCCTTTTACCGTTGAATCTAAAATTCGAAGAAAAGAAAGAAAGGGCAAGAGCGCGGGATCAGAATAATTTTGCCCTATTGATCGACGCCATGGGGCTCTCGGTTTCGGTTGCTTTTAAGGTATTTCTAAATTGCTTGCGCTCTTTCTTTACTTTACCAATCTTGATGGTTGTTTAGAATAATTTTGGATAGACTTTTGCTTTTTCTCTGATCTTTGAAACTCTGAGTAAACTTTGCAATTTGATTTTGACAAAGTTTTTCTGAAATTTCTAAACCCTATGATTTTTACCGCGGAGCATATGACCCAAATTCATATTATGTTTTAAAGTGTGACAAAGTTTTTTTGAAATTTCAAAACCCTATGATTTTTACGGGCCAGCCAAGCATATGACTCAAATTCATATTATGCTTTTAAGTGTTGGTACTCCTATTATACACAAAGGTATAATGGTGCCAATTAGAGCCATTCGTTGCATTCTTTTTACATTGTGAAAGGGGTAATTGGTGCAATTAAATACTTAAAGTGTTTTACTTGCATTCCTATTGTGTAGTAAAGTCACAATGGTGCAAATAATTATGAAAATTGAAAAACATGTGTTAAGACTCGAATTTTCTAAATCCTGTTGGTACAGGGTACAAGTTTGCCAATTTTGGATTACTTGTTTTAGTCAAGAATAGAATGATTTGTTTCACATCTTTTGGTTAAGGAAATATGGTCGGAGGATGTACCCATATTTAGAAAGCAAAAATTATGCAAGTCCTGAACATTAGTATTCTGCTAAGGCCAATTAAAAACTGTGGTACTTGATTTTTTTCTTAGAATGGTATTTTCTGATTATGATCAGTTGTTCTTTCCTTTAGTTTGCGAGTTCAGATAAGATACTTTGATACATGACATTCTTATCAAATGCTAAAGTCAAAACAGTGGCATTCTTATTATACACTAAGGTATAATGGTGCATCTGAATAAAGGTTGGTAATGGAAATTTTTATTATGCAGTAAAAGGCACAATGTGGTGGCATTCCTATTATACATAAAGGTATAGTGGTGCCACTTCGAGTAATATACTATAATACACTGCATTTTTTCTTGGCAGTAATACATTGCACTTTTATTTTGCTATGGAATATGGACAATGTTGAAGGCTCATGCCCCCTTCTCCACTCTATTTCTGATGATACACCACCATCTGCAATTCAAGTTTTATATTCAAAAGTTGTTTTGTGAAATTGTGACTGTTTAATATTCACTGCACACCCATCAAATGGAATCTATGTCTTCTTTTGGTTTTGTTCTATTATTTTCCAAATGATGCAAGTAAGATACTTTGGTACATGTCATTTTTATTGAATGCTATAAAATGCAAAACAGTGGCGTTCGTATTGTACATCGAGGTATAAATATGGTGCATCTATATAAAAGATGGTGACAAGAATCTCTATTTACAGCAAAAGGGATAGCATTCCTATTATACATCAAGGTATAATGGTGCATTCAAATAAAGGTTGGTGTGGTGGCATTCCTACTATATATAAAGGTATAGTGGTGCCAGTACATGTAATATACTTGGAACTCTTATTGTGCAATGAAATATGAACTATCTTAAAGGCTCATGCTCCCTTCCCCACTCCATTTCTTCTGTTTAATATTTACGGGATAGTTATTGCCAGTTGCCTAGAGACAGCGCAAGAAACTTGATTTTTTTTATGAACAATATTCATATCCTGTAACTTATGGGAGTATTCATTTTCCAAGAGGAGTTTGTTTTCTAAGTTTTTCAGTATTAACTGGATGGTTTCTGCAGAATATGATTTTACAGATGATAAATGTTGATGATATTGACATTTCTCCTGAAACAATGACTGATACTGATAGATTTGCATGTGAAACCGGTTTTGCAGCATTGGGGATGAAGAAATTAGGGGACGGAAACATGACATGCCATTGCTTTAGTATCTAATATCCAGTTTTCATTCTACCCTTGCAGGTAATTCTGATTCCTGAATTAGTTGGTCCTACATGTTGATCAACTTTCAAAGGTTTTTAGGGAGCCTGCCTAACTTTTCCTCCCTAGTGTCATTTTTTTCTCTCCCCGCCGATGAGAAGTAATGCTTGGGCTTATAAGTCCAACTTTCTTTTTAATAGGATAGCTATGCATATGACAAAATGTGCAGCATTATGTCTATAGCGATGTTATTACAATGGTGACAGCATGATTGACACTATGTCTTTCTTATCAATCATAAAAGTTAGCTATAACAAATGCTGGTTTGATAATTTGATCATGCAAACTGGTTGACATTACTGTGTAACAATTGCCAAGGGTTAAAACCAAAAGGATATTATTACAATTATAAAGCTAAAACACAGATGATAAGTGGTATTGTGTTTGCAATGCATCATTGTGGAATTTTCTTAATAGCTTATTTCTCTGAATAAGACAATGAATCTCTTCTCTTCTTCTTAATGGCTATTATTTCTTCATTCTTTTGAGCTATTACTTCCTTGGTTTTAATCGATTTGTTCCCTAATAAGAACCTTGGAATGCTTTATAATGAGTATGGGCTCTTTTTACTGCAGGGGAGCAATGTAGCAGGAAAAAGTGGGCTTGTTCA
Source organism: Corchorus capsularis (assembly GCA_001974805.1). Lineage (NCBI taxonomy): Eukaryota > Viridiplantae > Streptophyta > Magnoliopsida > Malvales > Malvaceae > Corchorus > Corchorus capsularis. The sequence goes on from AWWV01011116.1 coordinate 43,080, forward strand.
TTTTTCATTGAATATGAATACAGAAACTGGGCACTTATCTGTCAGGAGACCAATATGCAGGCTCATGTTTCTTTTATACATATTTTTTCAGACAAGAATCAGAATCTAATCCGTGCCCACAATCTGACAAAAGTTGCTGCTGAGCAAGGTGCAAGGCTTGTTGTTAGAGTTTGATTTGTTTGAGGTTGTTTTATTTGTAGGAAAGTATCAAAGTAAGTTGATCAAAGTAAGTAGGTTGTTTGGATGTTGATTTACTTGTTTCTGATAGGAAATGTAGAACTGCCCTTGCTCTGCCAATAACTTTGCTAAGTATGCTGAGGATTTTGGTAATGAAGATATGTCACCGTCCCAATATTATCAGAAGTTGCTTCTTGCAATGGAATCACAATTGTTGGTGGGTCTATTCCAGAATTGTGCAATGGTTGGCTTTATAATACTTGCTGTATCTTGGGACCAGATGGAAAGCTGAAGGCTAAGCATAGAATGTAAAGCCTATTAGGAACAAAGTATATGAAATGAGAATATGCGATGCTTAAGACACAGAGATAATAAATTTGCAGATTCATCTGTTTGATATTGATATTCCAGGAGATATTTCATAAAGGAATCTTACATTTTTGCTGCTACAATTGTGGACACAGGTATAGTAGCTCTTCAAATTCTATCTATTGACATATATCTTGGACATTGTAATTTGAGTAAATATATTTTTTTAAGGAGAAAAATGGGATAGTGTGATCAAAGTTCTTGCAATCTTCATACTGCTTTGGCAAATTACTATATGCTTGGCGAAAAAAAAGTGCAAGAATCGGTTTGACCAAAGTATATTGACGGTACCAAATTTACCTTTTTCTAACACAATAGAATATATGGCCAGAGTCTGGATTGAAGATATTAGAAATTGTGCATCCTATATGTTTATTTTGATTGATTTATGCTGGAACTTGGATTATATATCAAGTTATTAACATCGCAAATTTACTTATAGTTCGTGATGGTATCTATTGCCTGCCAATATGATGGGTCGCTTCAAAAGTAACCACAATCAAACAACTCGAAAAGAATTAATGATCAACAGTTTTTAAAACTTCACTTAGTCATTAATAATGAAAACGTTAAAGTTTTTAGTTTTAAAAAGAAAATATATATTACAACACAAACAACATATTCATTAGGACTAATAAAAATCAAAATAAGTCATCGGACATTTGGTCTGATGGTAGAGTATTGAACTCTTAATTCTAACGGCTAGGATTCTTCCTAACAACTCCAAGTACCAAAAAAAAAAAATCAAAATAAATAGGATGGGTTTCAAGTTATACTGCAATACCATGGTATTAGTTTTCTTAACGTTACTGCATATGTCCAGTTTTCTCACCGCAACTCCTTCCGCTTCCACCGCACCGACACCTGCACGATTGCCAGCCGGTCGACGCCATTTGGGATTTGTTGATATTTTTGTTCGATCATGGAATGTGTGGATAACAAATGAGTTGAGCCATGGCATGTTAACCATCCATTGTAAATCCAAAGACGATGACTTGGGGGTCAAGAAACTCCGACAGTATGAATACTTTAAATTGAGTTTTAGGGAAAATATCTTCTATAGAACCCTTTTTTGGTGCTATTTTGGGAAAGGCAATGTTGATGCAAGTTTGGTTGTTTTTGAGGATAATCCAAGGTTTCGTGATAACATCTGTCCTAATAGTAATTGCACGTGGATTGCCAAGGATGGTGGCATATACTATAGACGTTACCTTTATAACCGGCCTCGACCAGAAAAAAATCAATATGGATATTCTGGCCCGGCTGACACGTTTGTGCAACTCTGGAAATTTCATTAATGTTAAAAAAAAAAACAGTCTAACAACAGTTATTATTGATTGGTACCCTGTTCCTGTTAAATCAAATTAAAATTACTACGAAGGAGACTATAATGACATTTGTACCCTTAAAATTTCAATTCAATGCAAAAGAATTCCAATTGAAACAATTTCAAAATGAATCTTGAAATGTGATAAAAAATAAGATAATGTGAATTGAAACAATTTCAAAGTGTTTACAGGCTAGCTAGTCATAAAAAGCCAATGAATTCCAATTGATCTCAACATGAAGTCAATCCATAACAATTTATATAAGTTGGTTTTTTGCATTTATAATGGATAAATACATACTAACCATCCATGGCCATAATTTGCTGCTAACCCTTCAAAACCTGAAAACAGGGTAATTAAAGTATTAAATCACAAGAATTAGAAAACACATGAGAAACAGCAATGGGAAAAAAAGTGACTAATTAAAAGTACATATAATTAAAATCCAAAACCTTGTTAGCTAGTCAAGATTAACATTGCAGCGACCAGATCCATCCCACGAAAAGTTCATGGATGTGTCGACATTAACATTCCCACAATCAGCCACTAACAGTCGCCAATGATTTTTCATTTTCATGTATTTGTTGTCAACCCAAACCACAGCGTCAAGCTTCAACGAAACCGCCATTTCACCTGCACTATTCAGTTTATTCTTTTCCATATTCATCGACAACCCATTAATCTCCATTTGCATCCGTCCCTCTTCCCCTTTCTTCTGATCAAAGGAATCCAAACTGCCAAAAGAAACACGTTCGTCGCCGTCAAAAACCGAAACCTGAATCTTCTTGTAACTGATGGAAGCGAAGGTGTTAGGGTTGTCGAAGAAAAAAGTTAAGTGCCAGTCGGCGGAGACAGTGTTGGTGTTGTTGGGAAAGGCTTTGACATGGGTTGCGGTAATGGATTCGATCTTTATATCGGGATTCTTGTTCCGATACGTGCTGAAGTAGTAGCCAATGAAAACGAGGAAGGAGAGAAGAGCGACGGTTGAAAATAAGACGGTGAGACATTTGAGACATGGACGTGGCTTTTCATGACCAGGGTTGTCGCATGGTGGCTCTGGGGTTCTAATAATTTCGTCGTGACGTGGCCGTATGATCTGAACGTAATTTGCAGGATAACCCATTACGACTTGATCATGATCTTGATTTTGAGCAGGAGGCATGGCTGGAAACAATGACGAAGGAGGAAATGAAAATGAAAATAATGAAGGAGATCGGTGGAAAAGTAGGGTTTCTTTTTTGTTTTTTTGTTATTAACACTGTGGAAATAAGGAGACTGAAGATTAAAGCTCCACTAATTGGGAAGTCGATGAGGATTTTTCGAGCATTCATATTATTTTTTCTCAGAAAAAGTGGGATTCTGTCTCTGATTTCCTTAATATGGTTCTTCCTCCGTCATGTGTATAAATATGGAAAGTTTTTCATGTCCATATTGCCTAGCCTTGTACAAGGTTTTAATTTTTAAATCATTTTCATTTAAGCCAAAATATTTTGGTTTAATTACTAACTTCTATATTAGTAGAATAGAATTAGAGATCGAGGAGTTCTTCATTGTGTTGACATTTGACAGTAACGTGTTTACTTTTTCTCAGAAATTTAGAATTAAGGAAATAATAAAACACATTTTAATGAGAACACGCTTAATTAATAATTACCTTATAAATAGGCGTATGGTTTAAAGTCTCCCTTGATATGATAAAGCTTTAATTTAGCCAAAAGAGTAAATTAAATTTAAACCATTTAATTTTCCCCTTCTGATTACAAAAATAAAGAGAAAGGAAATGCTGGATGGGAACTCAATGTAAAATTGTCAATGAATGAGATTGAATGACTGAAGGGAGATGATGATAAAGGAAAAAACTGACATAGCAGCTCTCATCTCCATTCTTGCTTTGAATTTATTGCAATCTACATGTTTAGAGAGAGACAAAAATATATAGTAGTATCCAATAAATATAGATTCTTCTAATATATTACAACATAGGAAAATCCTAACCGCAGTCCCACTCGATTATTTTCGGTTACCAACTTCATTAGCTGGCTACTTTGAGCCATTTGTTCTCACAAATCACAATGATGCCAGAACTCAAACAGAGGAGCTGTTGAAATTTACTACCATCTGCAAAAAAGTTGAGTTAAAACACATGAAATGTCTGCCTTCACTGCCACTGCAGTACATCTAAAGCTTGTTTGTGAATCTGTTTGTCTCCAGCAGCAACTACATTAAAGCCTAGAAAGATAGCAAAAGACTCAATCAGCTATGTCCAACCAGCAAAAGTTAGAACAGATTAGATTTGGCATTAAATTTGGAAGAGTATGGGCATACTTGTTGCCTGTGAATCTGGGGAAGCTTTCCAGTCAAGCTGATGTCCTTTCCAGTCAGTTATAACACCCCCAGCACCCTCTATTACAGGAATAAGTGCGAGGAAATCGTATGGCTGTGAACAAGGTTACCTTCTTGATTAGAAACAAAGTTATGCTAACATCAGATTATTAGTTATCTACTATTCAAACAAAACAGGCCATCCATAATTAGATTGTAAATGGCAGTCCATCATCTTTTAACTTTCTTCAGCATTTAACTACAGAAAAAGAAAATTCATACCCGAAGACCAGATTCAATGACAAGATCCACATAACCAGAAGCCAAGAGGGCATAAGCATAGCAGTCACAGCCATATAATGGCACCTTCACCTGTCAAAAGGAGATAAAAGAAACAAAGTGAGAACTAATATAACTAAAACTAATATATATATAGCACTAAACTTTTTATAAATACAGAAATGGGTCGATTAAAGAGCTTTATATTCATGCAACATTACAGCCTGATGTGCAAATGAGAGAAGAATTAGGAATCCTCAGTTGCATGGCATATGAGGGGAAAGTCCATAGGTTTGGAAGCATGACAGGATAAGCATCAAATGAAGCTTTCACAGCACAGGTATCTCTTTCCTCATTTATCTTATGTACTAATAGGTAAATTTTCAAAAAGTCTAATCAAAATACATTTTAAGTAGAAATGCAAAACCTTATCTCTAACACGGGCAAATGCCTCTTCAGCATCTCCCTTGAACAAATGTGGACTTGTTGTGTACCTAAACAAATAAGAGAGAATTAAGAAAAGTCGAAGAGAAAAGCAGGTGAGCATATATCAGCTGACTGCAATAAACAGGACTTGCATGCATGCAGTTACTACTCTGGAATAAAGGCCAACATACTTTAAATTGAGATCACACAATTTACTTTCTCTATGACCATTAATTTCCCCAACCTTTACAAGTTTCACCTGAAACCTTCAGCCTTCCACCTTTCACATTCAACTCATTGGATTCAAGAGATGTCAACACTATTCCCAACCTCCCTGTCCCCCCAACCATCTCAAAAGCACATATTTAGGAACTCCCCAGAGACTCAGGCTTAGACAAAAGATATAAACCTTGCCATGCAAAGAGCTAGTGAAAAACAAGGAAAACATACAAATATGCCCGTGACAGTTCTGTACAAGTTCGTGTAGCCACTTCTTGTCCATTCAATGTACTTTTCCTTCTACTTATTCCAATCCATCTTTCTCTAAGAACAGGCTGATCAATTATACCAAGAATCTGTATAAATAAAGAAAGATTAACAAAGCCTGGGTAAGTAAAGCAGAACTTATGGCTACAATAGAACATTGGAGAGATATCTCCACTGAAGGCACAGAAAATCAAACACAAAACTAAGAATTGATAGATATTGTATAATTAAAGATGATGAGTAATCAATAACAAACAGTAGAAAAGTATAGATGAAAGAAGCAAACATATTTATGCTGACTGTGAAACTAAACCTGACTCATATACTTGATAATAAGTCATATGATTTAGCTTTGATCAAGCTTAAAGGACGATATTTTAAAACTGGTTTGTTATGAGGTGGTTCAGAAGGAGACCCTCATCATTAATGCGGACAACAGTTGGAACTAAGCAAGGTAAGATTTAGCTTATGATGAGAGCAAAAGAAAAGGCATAATTTTCTATTTTAACCTACAATTCAAAATTAAACAACTGCTAGCATAAGTGGCAGAGTAGAACAGGGCTAAGGTGAGACTTACTGGTTTACCTTTCTTCAGCAAAGCAATGAGAGTACCAAACAAGGGTTTTCCTGAAATATGAGAGCAAATGCTCAGTTTAGGTAAATATTCAGCCATAAAACTAAAACTTTGAATGAAACTAGATTTAGAGAAAGAAAATACCAGTAATGAAACTTTTTGTTCCATCTATTGGATCTAAAACCCAAACATAGTCTGCAGATTCCTCTATACACCTCCAGCCTTTTTCTTCTCCGTAACTAACAATACAATTCCAATCATTTTTAGCAACAGGGAAAAAAAACAAAACTTTATGATTCCAAACAAAATCTAACAATGGAATGATAATACAAGAATCATAATGACTCACATTGCATGAGACGGAAAATTCTCCAATATAATCGAAACCATAGATTCCTCAGCTGCTTGGTCTGCAATTGTGACTGGACCTGCAGTGGACGAGTATAACAAATAAATTAAGAGTCTTTGCATTCGCATTTTGATTAATTTGATAATTCAAATCCATACAAAACTTACTCAAATCTTCTTTATCAAGAATATCGAACTTCTTGCGGAAATATTGGCGAATGATATCGCCGGCGGCATCCGCAAGATGGTTGCCGACCTCGGCAAACCGGTCGAGTTCGGCGTCGTTGAGTGATAAAGAATCGGTGTGATTGGAGAGTTTGGAGTTGGAAATCATGGTTTTAGTTCGTAGAAAAACCTGAGGGGTTCTGAAGGAGGGAAAAGAGAGGAAGGAAGTTTTAGTGGGAAGGAGAGAAGAAGAAGAGGAAAGAGAGAAAGGGAAGGGTTTGGAGGGAGTAGAGAGGAAATGGGTTTGCGATTGGCAGAGCATTTGGAATGGAAGTGAGGGTTATTAATAGGCGGGAATTTCAGAGCAGCCAAAAAGGGAGAGAAAAGGCGAAAGAAGAACAGAGGAGTTGTGAAGTGAGAAGGGAGGAACTGAGAAGTGGGAGACTGAGAGAGTGACGGCTTCTCAAGCAGTGGAGGTTGATGTGTTTTGCACCGTTGGACCCCTCCCTCCCTATTGGTCATTAAGTATTTCTTTTCTTTTTTCTTTTAAAATTTTGATTTGATAAAAAAATTAAGGGTAAATTACATATATATACCCTTTGATTTTGAGTTAAATAAATATGACCCCTTAGATTTCAATTTTGACATTTCACTACCCTGTGTTTATTTTCTGTTGTCAAATTCCTTAATGACATTAATTTTATTTCTTTTTTCCCTCAATTATTTTATTTATTTTAGCCTAACGAACATGTTTATGTTTTATCCAACTCTAAATGTATTCTCTAGGCAAGTCACAATATATATTAGCATCTATATTTATAATTTTCATGATATATTTGTTTAAGTTCAAAACAAGCACAAATAACTAATTATAAGATTCGTAAACTATGTGTTGCTAAAAATTATTAAAAACATATATAATATGACATAAACTAATTTTAGTCATTTTAAAATGATCAAAAAGATTATTTTAGTAATTTTATAATTAAATTGTCAAGAATTTAGTAACAAAAAGTAAGCACGGGGTATTGAAGTGTCAAAATTGAAACTTCAGGGGTCATATTTGCTTCACTCAAAACCACAAGATATATATATGTAATTTACCCAAAAATTAAATCACCCATATTCCATTAAAGATTGGGTCTCTAATTGAACTTTTAGTCAAAATTTTGATCAAAACTATATAGTATTTCATTTTATTTTAAAGATGTTTATGTTAATTTCAAAAAGCATCTCAAACTTATAAATTATTTATCTAGAAAGCAATGTCACCAATCCAATATGAATCTTGATCACTTGCAAATTATACTATCTATCAAGGATACCATCAATTGAACATAAATGGAAATGTCGTGCATGAAGCATCTGAATCTTAATCTCTTCTAATATCCATTAGTTATATTTAAGGTAAATAATTGGAATCATGGATTGTATTTACGTCTGCCCACTTGACCACCATGTTCATTTTCTAAGTGAACCTAAAGCTTAATTGATAAAGGCAAAATTGCATCACAGCACTATTTTATATATATATATATATATATATATATATATTTGGTTAAAACTATTATATATATTTTGCCTATATTATATGTACAAGTAGTACATCCCTTACTTCAAAAAAGAAAAAAGAAAAAAGTAGTACATCCCTAGACGAAAACTACTTAAATATACCAACCGCAAAAGCTGCAACACTACTTAAACAATTTTGATGTCTTTTTATAGCTTTCTAATCTTTTATGTTATCTTCGCATATTAATTTGGCTTTCATATCCTTTTATGTTATCTTGGCATATTTGGCTTTCATATCTATACTAATACTTGTACTAACCTTTGGTTCTTAATAAGATATTTGCCTTATTATCAAAAAAAAAAAAAGTTTGCGTGTATATAATTAATATGAAGATGATGATGCTTTGCCTTGCATTAGTTGTTTTCAATGGAAAATGATGTTTTGTACTACTATATATATATATCTACTTATTAGAATACATTTTGCCCAATAAATATTTATAGAAATAGTATTAATGGAGGTGGTTGTGAAGGTAAACCGATGAGGTATAATTTTAAAAAGGAAGAAAACATACATTATAAAATTGTTCCTGAAATTAATATGGGATATAGACGTACTAAAACTTGAAATACGTAAAAGGGTTTCTTTGTATGCATCAAATTAGAGATTGCCACTAACATACCGGGCAGCATATCATCATATATTCCTTTGTTGTAGGCAAAAAAAAAATATCATAATTCCTTTGTAAACCCTTTTATTTTAGATAACAAGTTGTGCCAAAAGGCACAAATCACAGTTGTCCAAGGTGGAGATGTGAGCATATATATTGGAATTAAAGAACATTGCGAATAAAACACGCACTCTAATGAAATCCTACATCATATATATAGGATTAAACAAATTACAACTTAATTACATGCTTATGTAACTTGAATGATGAGAATGGTTTAAGATTTCCATATATGAATGATGTAACCAACGACCAATTGATGCAGAATATGCCAATTTTGAACTGACATTCGCTCGGTTCCCGGTTGATATCAACTTTTTAATAAAGAGAAATGAACTGAATATATGGGAACAAGATTGTCACGACCTAATTTAATTAGAAATACCACCATTCAACTCCTACGAACGTGATTATATATATATACTTATAAATTCAATCCTTTGTCTAATTAAGAAGATTTTTTTTTTTGTTAGGGAATTTAAGAAGCTTTTTAATTATGACTGGAAACATTCATCGGAACAAATCTATATAGTACAATAAACTTATATATATATATACTTGCATGATGCAAAAATGTTTCATCGGCCAATTATATGACCAAAAACGAAGTATATATGAAATTTAAATACGTTATTTTCATACACAAAGTGTCGTCGTGTAAAAATTTATTACTACATGTCACACTCAATTCAAACCCATAATAACTTTACAAGAACACATAATTTCAAGCAACGTTAACACACATATATATTACAAAACATAAACATCTCAAATATTGTCACAGTGCAGCTTTCATTAATGGCTATGATGACCAGGCAACTTTTCCTTAATCTTCTCCATAAAACTCTTCTTCTCATGATGCTCGGTGTGGTGCGTCCCCGGCGCGACGCCGCCGGGGGTGGCGGTACTGGTAGTGTAGGTGGCTGTGGTTGTATACGTGGCCGTATTTGATTGCTCTTCCTCATTGTGCTTTCCACCTGTCAGCTTCTCCTTTATTTTCTCCTTTAGCCCCTTCTTCTTTCTTCGCCCACCCATGCCATCATCCTCCTCCGACTATAAACCCCAAATCAAAAGAGCATGCATTAAACTATATATACGAAAACAAATTACGAAAAAAATATATATGTATATATTATTGATGGTATTTCATTGATTATTACCGAGCTGGAGGAGCTATTGGAGCGACGAATCTCTTCCTTAACGGAAGTCTCATAAATCAGATTTTGGTGGGGCTGCTTTTGATGAACCTCATATTTCTCATATAACTGTTCCCCTTGAATATCAGTTGGAGAACAAGGCAGACGTGCCAACTGATCAGCAAGAGTAGTTGTCTGGTTTGTGGCTACGCCAGTCACATAAACGGGGTTACCATATTCATCGGTCAACTGAACTGGGTTGCCATGCTCGTCTGTCAGTTGAATGGGGTTCCCATGCACGTCTCTTATATCTGCCATTAATAATAATTAAAAAAAAAAAAAAATAGCTAAAGAAAAGAAGCTTTGAAAGAGTTTTGACGATAGTAGACTATAAGGAAGCTTTTGATTTGTTTTGATTAATGGGATATATTGTTGATTGAGGATTTGATGAGACTTTAAAGAGGAAAGTTCGAAGTCGGTGGGGAAGAATACGATTGTGCATGAAAACTTTACAGGTGGCGAGGTGTTTGCATATGACACATTCAGAATTTTGCCACGTTAGAGAAATGGGGCGACACGTGTAGCTTAGATGGGTGACTCAATTAGGAGGATCATCCAATTCTCAGATAAAACAAAAAAAAAAAAAATCCCACGACATTCCTGTTTTGTCAAGTGATATTTTTCTGGGTTCACTTTTGTCTGTCGGCCGAAAGCGGAGCGAGGCCCGAGTGTTCATTGGAATTGGCCCAAACCACTTGAAAGAGTCGAAATAGTTCGAACATTTCCACCCCGGCACCACCTCTTTTTTTCGGCAAAAACATATTGCCTGGCTTTTAAGTAAAGGTTGAAAAGAACGGATAAATATAGGAAAAGGGAATGGCAAAACGTAGAAAGTAAAATAACTCAAATAACGTAACTTCTGGGAAGATGCAGAGCCAATCAGACATATTGAAATGAATCAATTCGTGTATGAATATATCCAAGCCAAAAAAAAAAAAAAACTGATCAATCTGTACAAAATAAGAATTTATAGGATCACTAGTGTTATGCTATACTTTTTCTTTTTGCTTTTTTTCATTCTTTCAACTTATCATCTTGAGCTATTTTTTCAACCTATAATTTCCATTTTCTTCTTTACAAGTGAGTCCACAAGATATATAATCGTGATGTCAATAATTCTTCAAGAATGAACGTCCTGCATCATTTGCAATCCTGTATCCAACTAGGATTGCAGAGGAGAACAAAACCAGAATCTGTACACAGAAAATTAACAAATTAATCCAAGTCCCAAGAAACTAACCTAAGGTTTTATACATGAATATTTCGAGATATCAAAATTGACTACTTCAAAATTTCATGCAGAGGCAAAAGACAGATTGCAGTCACAACTGTGATCTTTTAAGATAAGAAAGGCAGTTTATGTAAATTCAATTAAAGGAATGAAGCTTTCTTTAATACAGCTTGTACTGAGAAAGTAATATACCAGTCAATGAGATACTAACCTCCTAGCAGCAGACACAAAGTTTACATCTTGCTAGATTTGGCCCAGAAAAATCCCTTTTTCCTGGTAGGATGATTCTCTGAAGGTGACCTACTTCCCTTTGATCCGAAAGAAAAGTGCTTCCTGAGAAAAGGCCTGCCCAACGAGCTTTTCATGCTTGAACTGGAGGCCTTCCCTTCGTGTCCACTACTTTTAAGACGACTAAATACAACAGGAGCAGCATCAATATCACCACCATCAACAACTCGGCTCCTTGATCTTTTGTTAATTTTAGCTTTCAAATCCATTTCTGCCTTAAATGCTTTCTCAGACAACTTATGGGCCTTCTTCTCCCCCAAAGTACATATGGGGCAAGCCGGGTCATACTTGTCAATTTCAGGGGTCATATTTTCCAAACATTCAGCATGGTAAACATGCCCACAAGTTAGAATGGCAACAACAGGAAGCTCATTGCTAATAATAATTTTCTGACTGCTCCACAAAGATTTCTCTGTTAAAAGCTTTGAGCAAACACCACATGTTTGCAGATCAACAGAGGGTGATGCTGAGGTTCGACCACTGGATCTGCTTATTTTCTCACGATGGAACCCCCATGCGTCATTATCAAAAGACCACCTTTCCCTACGAGATGTAGCCATGAGTTCAGAAAAGGCATGCATTGACCAACCATCAGAAGAAGAACCACCCCGAGAGCCCCCAGTTGAATCATTGCTCCACGAAGGCATCGCTAATCTTTCCTCACCAACTGAGTATCTATTAGGTGACTTCAAACCCAGAAACCGGTTATCAGATACTTGACGCAATAGATGATGTCCTGGAGATCTGAGAGGCCACCTTGTTGTTGTTGAACTGTTAGGATGTACATGACTCTGGGATGACAACGGGGATGTTGCCAAGGAGGAAGCTGATGGTAAAGAAAGTGAAATCTTTGGGGGAGAAGGGTATGAGACTGCAGGGGATGCTGCTGACTCCTTAACCTGAAATAGAATCCGAACTTATTGAAGGATGCCATATTAAGGGGAGTTTATCATGATAGAGTAGTGGAAACACAGACAAGAAAATGCCTCCTAAAGGAAAGAGCTTTACCTGCTCCAAGTTCACATCAATAGAGATATTTCTTGAAATTGATTGATCTGCAAAATATATGTCAAAGAACATTAGATAGAACAACTCTAGAAGGACCTTTCTTACGTCTTATTCTTTTCTTTTCATTTCATTTCCTTTTTTTTTTTGTCCTTTTGAAGAGAACCTTTGACACACGTAAAGCTTGAAAACTAACAAACTGACAGAATGACATGATCAAAATCTAGAGGGTGACCAGTGTTCACTATACTCCTTTCTCTTTACCATGAGACCAAGACATAGAACAAGAAAAGGGAAACAAGCCTCAGTGCCTCTAGATGCCATACATATCCCGGTGTTGGAAAAATCAAATCATTTTGTTCATAGAACTCCTTGTAATCAGCAAAACTGAATTAAGATAAAGCATTCACAGTTACACACTACACTGTCACCTTTTATAACACATTAGGTAGATTGCAACCATCCAAGGAGCAAAGGATTGCTCAAAGGAGAGGGATGAACAGCTAAGAAACTGTGGCCTATAAAGTTGATTGCACCACAATTGTCTAACTAATTAGCCCCAGGTAATCAATTGCACCATGAATGTATGTAAAATTTGTGCATACAACCCCTTACCAAATATGTAACACATGAAAATTACAGCTAATAATAGTGCATGTTGTGGGAAGAAAGAGTCTGGAATTTCACATTTTTCAACTGAATTAATACATTATTGCTCCAATCCACTACACATAAGGGCCCAAGCCCCATCATGTTCTGATTTTTGGTGAAGCACATTTTTACATTTATATATTCCTACTTTTTGGTTCGCTGCACTGCAACTTATTACCTATAAAGTTCAGTTATATCATCTTATGGTAAAATAATAACAGGAAAACTAATTAACATTTAAAACTAACTTCAACATTTTTTAATTACAATATCCTACAAACAATTAGCATTCCAGAAATTTACCTGAAGCAGGAGTTCTCACTTGCCCAGCAGTTCCTTCTGAAGTGGGGGACTTTTGCCATGTACGAGACTGAAAACTATCAGATGGACTTCCATCCTCAGATGCACATGCAGATTCATATTTGATCTCTGATCCATCATTCCGACTAATTGCATCTGAAAACCAACTTATAGAAGTATCTTCACCTGCTACACGCCCTCTGTTATCCCAACGAAAACTCCACGTTGGTGAATACCTTATATTCCTGTGTAAAACCTCACTACTTGATCCATTTACTATAGTTTTGTCTCTAGCAGCAACACAACAAGCCGCCCCCATGATCCACCACACCACAAAGTACTTGTCTAACAGTATTCAAACAATTATCATTCACATTACCCAGCGCAGATACTCACCAAGACTGCATTCACCATTCCTCTAGCACGGAAACTGCCACCACTGGTGTTATATTCCTTCAATGATTAACATAAACAAAAACCAAGGCATCAATAAACTGATTGATGATTAGTTGATGGAAAATCAAATACTATTATTGCATTGATTTTAAAACCTAACTCCTAATTCGACCCTTACTAAATTAATATATGAAATTACAAAAACATTTTAAAATAAGATTCAAATAAGAAACCAAAATTAACCCCCAAATAAAAACCTTAAAAACATTTCCAAAGAGGTTTACCATTATTGATAATAATTGAACTTCAATCAGTCAATAGCTAAGTTGAGAAACAAAGTGAAAGAGTCTGCAAGCTCAGAAAAACACCCTCAGTATCCAGGCCAACTCACTCAAAACTCAAGAGAAAACAAAAACAATAGACGGGGAATTAAAAAAAATGGTGAGAAAAAGACCTTATGGATCAAATTTGCTAGTGTTTAGGGACTAAATAAGAGTATCATCAACACAAAATTCAGTCAATTAATGGGAAAAAATGTCAGAAACCCTAAAATAGCAAAACGAACAAAATCGGAAACACTGCAGAGGTCAAAAGAGATCCGAAATTAATGCCTAAATAACAGTAACTCACGGTCAAAATCACCTCAGCAAAATAAATTAATAAATCAATCAATTAAATCCAAATCCAAAACATGAATATTTCCGGGCGCAAAGATAAAAGGAATTTCAAATTTAAATAAATAAGTTGTTTATCACTTCGATTTTCTGGTACTTTAGATTCCATGGCTACCAAACAACTCCTTCCAGAAAGGAATAAGTAAAGTCAGAAACTGAAGCGATCAAAGCATACCTGCTTGAGCTTGAAAAAACGATGGTGTTTTAGAATGAAACTCGAGTGTTCTCTCAGAGAAATAGGGAAAGGGTAAGGGAGAAATGAGAAGACTGAGAGAGAGGCTGCTGCTTCTTTTTCTTTCGTTTCCTTTTCCTCTTTGTTTGAGGGAGAAAGAGGGAAAAATGAGTGAGTGAAGGTCGTTTTAGACGGCTCAATTAACGCCGTTATGGAATCTGTTTAAAATGAGCTCCTTTTTTATTAAATCCTTGTTTATTGGCCGTTAATTTCTATGAGACGGAATAATTTGTGCTGGTCCGAGTGGTACTTTTAAAGCAAAGCGAGTCCATGCTTGATGAGCTTGTACCTTAAGAGAGGAGAGGTGTTTTATTTTTATTCGTGCGGTGCGGTTAAATTTGGGAAAAATTTTGAAAATTTGTTTGGGAAAAAGGGGAGAGCCAACAAACGGAAAGTCGGAAACGGTTGGTTTCTTATGTGGTAAGCGGAGTGCGCAGTACGCATTCTCGTGCTTTTCACGTCACACGAAAGTATCATCATTAAACTTTTTTTTTTAATTTATTTAATTGTAGTAAGTATATTATTTTTTCAACTAAAGTCTAAAAAGATTCTTTTAAAAAGACCTTCCTATTATTATTCTCAAAAAATTGAAATTCTCACTAATTTTCAGATTCTTTCCCTCTCGCTTGCATTGCAATTTTTTATTTTTTAAACTTTCCCGAAATAAAGCATACCTTTTTCTTTATGATACTTAAAAATTAAAATGTTTCAAACACTTTCACTCAAAAAAAAAATGTTTCATAAACACTTTAATGTGAAATTGTTTCCCAATTAATTAGAAAACTACAAATGTTGATGGCCAAAAAAGAAAACTACAAATGTCTACCATAAGTCAAAACTGTAGTTTGAAAACGATTGGTTGTTATTACGTGATTGAAATTCAAAATAAGCCAAATTCTAGGTTTTGAACCATTCAAAGATTAAAATTTAAAATAAGGAGATTAAAAAAAATAAGGAGATAAATTTTTTTGTCATAAATGTAATTAAAAAAAAGCCTCATATAACTCTAAATTATGCAGACTCATAATTTTTAAAAAAAATTATGTAGACTCAATATATAAGTATGTGATTTATGGGACTTATAAAATAAACTAATGTAAAAGAAAATTACATTTTTCTTATTTTGCTAAATTATGAGATGAATGATAATGAGACCTAATGATAGTAAATTAGGTTCAGGTCAAATATTTAGGACGTGTGACACTTTGCAGCAATGTCAACCAAATCATGTAATTGCCCCTTGAAAAATTTATATATATATATATATATATATATATTTGTATTTGTAGCAGCTAGTAGAAGAATTATGGTAGGTGCTACGTTACAAAATCAAAGAGATAATACTGAATTTGAGTTGTACACGTAAATGGCAAACAACAAACAAAAAATTAAAAAAAAAAATTAATTATATGTATATGTATGTGTGTTGATGTTGTGGCTCAACTCATTACATTTGTGTTAAGTCAAAAGGAGTTGATGTTTTTTTTTTCTTTTCCTTTTCCTGATGACAAAATTTCTATTTTGGTTACCAAACATATCCTCACATTTGGCCAAACATGACACATTAAGCTAAGGATAAAATTGGCATCTTCTAATAATATAATGAAAAATTTAAGGGAACAAGAATAAAGAAAATATGGTGTATTGTGTTGTTTAGAGTTGATTGAGAGATGCTAAATCATCTTTTTGAGGTATAAAAACCTTTTTTTTTTAATTGAAACATCAAAATCAATTGAGATTAGGTAAAAATAAAGATCACCATATAAAAAGGAGTAGATAATGTTTTGAAGTAATTAAGACCTAAATGAATAAATGAGTTCATTGATGGGTTTTGATGATAA
The DNA here is from genome assembly GCA_001974805.1 of Corchorus capsularis. Lineage (NCBI taxonomy): Eukaryota > Viridiplantae > Streptophyta > Magnoliopsida > Malvales > Malvaceae > Corchorus > Corchorus capsularis. The sequence continues at coordinate 59,611 of AWWV01011116.1, forward strand.
GAAGTACAAAAATTATAATCACATGGGGGGCCACCTTCTCTTTTATTGTTATCCTTTTTTGGGGGTTTTTTTTTGGGTCAAAATGTCACAAGCAATTGTACATATTAGGAAAAGTTTTGGAAAGGAGAACGTAATGTGTATTCTTATTGTTTGCTATACATTTTACTTCACAAATTGAGGCTAATTCTTTGAATTATCCAATGGTTACATATAGTGATTGATTAATGAGCATGTTATGTTAATAAGGTTTACTTTGTATTTATACTTAAACTTTAGTTAACATTATCTTAAAAACATTAATCTTTTTGTACAACTTGTAACAACTTAAAAAAAAATCATTTATAATGAAGGAACTTTATTATTTAATGTAGCAAAGGGACCATTTTGCCACTGGGTCTAGTGTTGGGATGCGGGACACCTTGAATGGTTCGACTTTGCCGCGGTTCCTTGAACCCAAGCCCAATTTGTAAATAAATATGGCTGACTTGGCCCAATCTGGAGTGCCTAGGGGGCTCTTCTGGGCTTGACCCATTTTACATTTACTGGTTTTCTGCCCAAGAAAAGGTAGGTAAAAGTATTCGTGAGGTCCCTCTACTATACGATTTTTGCATTTTGATCCCTCTACTATTGTTTTCTGCAAAATGATCCATCTACCATCAAAAGTGGTCACGCGCGGTCCCGGCATTAGCGAGCCTGCTTCAACCATTGCACGGGTACTCTACAAATATTGATTTTCATTTTGTAGTGACATGGAGTTGGATTTTGTTGACCAAAAAAGGTGACTTTGCTTCTCAATGGTGCAATTATTTCCTGTCAAGGATGAAAGCTAACCATTTATGAAAAAAATTAAAGCCGTTTTCAATGATCTTTGGAACCCTGAAATTAGGGTTTCACACCAATGCAAATTTTGCAATACAAGCCATACCCAAAGGTAGCTAAGACATGGTTTGCAAAAATAGACTAACAATGCAAGGCAGTTAGAGATTGAAAGTAGCACCATTGATGTATAAAACTCAGTACTCTTCTGTTCACTGAAGATTTAGTAAGACCCTCTACAATAAGAGCACAAATGTATATATTAGAAATAAATAAAGAGAAGAATCAGTTATATATTACAAGTGGAGAAGGGGGGAGTAGATTACACTACACTTGAGTGCAGAGTCTGCAGACAATATTATAAGGCTCGAGATATAGCTCCTTTTGTACCGCAATATCAATATACCTCATGTCCAAGTTGTCAATCTTGTATTGGTAGTAGGGCTTTGGTGGCGAAGGTCGTTTTCTTATCTTAAACTTTGACGGGGCTACTGGGATCTTTCCAACCTTTAGCTTTGAAGGGAATGGGATGTTTACACCCCCAACAGCAGGTAGAGAAGGTGGTTTTTTTTGCTGCTTTGGTGGGAATAATGCATGAGATGAATTAGGATCATCAACCAAAGCAAAAGTGCCAAACCGCACATAATATTTCCAATTGGGACATGCATAGTCATTCTCTGAGGTCTGATGTGCATATAATGAGAGGAGACAGAACTTTTTATTCCCCAAAGGGAGAATATGAAAGCAATGAGGATATACCCCTCCCCTTTCGGAATACGAACCCTTTCTAAATGGCCGCGGCGGCTCTGTCAGGGACGTCACAACATTCTTCAAACCCAGAGGTGCTAGTACAGCGGCTTCAACACCAAAATTACTACCATTAATAACAAATGACTTACCCTCCTGGAATAAATCAAAGCCCTTGGGAGGGAAGCTTTTATATCCACTGCAGGCAACTCTTTTAGTGCTCCAAGAATTGTATTCCGCATCATATGTACAGAAATATTGATCACCATCATAATCTTTAACAAGAATGAGGATCCGCTTACCATCTTCATAGGACAAGGACCCCTGGAACCTGGTTCGATCTCTTTTTAAGATGGGCGGTACACCTCCCAGCACTTTCCATTCCGGCCATTGGCCCCCTTCTTCCAGGACCTCAAAAGCATCAGAACAAAGGTATTCGTTACCAATAGAAAGCACATAGAGGCAACTCCCAAGAGAAAAAATCAAAGGATGATGCTTGTGACTTCTCAGATTAGGGCCATTCCCCCATTTACCAGATCCAGTAGACAGATTTTTTTCCACATCGTAATAGTGGACAGAGACGGATGGCTTCTCACCGGCGCAGTCATTGGCGCCGGACAGCACATAGATCCTGGATCCAACCAGGATGCAACCGTGCTCATACACTGGGACGTCGTGGTTGAATTCGAAATCAGCAACGTGGTAGACCAATAGATCAATTGGATTGGCGAAAAATATCTTCAATGTTTTCAATCCTCTATAAGCGAAGCACACAGCACCATCCTTGCACCACTTTTCCCAGGCATCACTTGGTAGGCGTGGAACAGATTCTACGGATAAATTGCCCAGTCCCGACGCGTTGCGCTCAAAATCTGCAGAAGTCGACATCTTTGCAAACCCTAATTATCCTAATTCGATATTCAACAAACAAAACCCTAGCCGCCCTTCTTTTGCTCTTTGTTATAAGTATCTATACTATATATATATATATATATATATATATATCTAATCTCACCCCCAAATAGGCCAAACACGTTACACACCCTATATATATTATAAATATAAATTCAAGCCCTAATTCACGTACGTAAAGCTACAGATTGGTTAGAGAAGAGGGAACCAACCAAATTGAAGAAGGGGGCAAAGAAAGTCTAAGGAGTGAGGATTTGGCTCCTCTCCAGTCCATTAAAAGGACTGGAGAGGCCAGTCCATGCTAGATTGATGCCACGTTGCTAATTTTGCCATCAACAGACAATATAGATTCGTAGCACTATTACAAAATACAGACTACCAAAACACCATTCGGAAAATGCGAAAAAAACGATGCTTTATTTCTTCTTCATGTTATTGAAAAGCACAAGATCAGTTCATATACAGATTTAAAATGAAAAGCACGATTATTGATGTGGATTTTCTCCAACATGTTTGTTTCTAATGATTTGATAAGATTCGATTGGAGAACCTAGTTGTTATCCATTAGGAAGATAAGCTATTTGTTGAAATTCCTCAACCGAGTATTGTGTTGTGTATTTGGCTTTTAAGTTCTGGGTGTGTTTTTGTAAAGCTCTGTTATTGATTATTGGGTTTCAAAGTTCTGAAATTTGTGGCAATGAGTACACAATTTTTTTGTTTGTTATTGAAAAGAAGGATTAATGAGTTTTGCTGGGAAATTTCATTACGGGAACCAATTGATCAAGAGTGCAAATTCCTGGAAAAAAAAATCCGATAGGGAGAGAGATTGCATTTCCAAAAATAACTCTAGTCTTGACTAACAGTCCGTTTACTTGGTTCTCCGTTCTGGCGATGAAAATGTTTCCTAACTTCTTCCAAACAGAAACAGTCGTCGGTTTTTTTGAACCAAAGGAACAGTGGAGTTAGGGAGAAGAAAGTGAAGAACTGGAGAGGAATCTGGTACGATTCAATAATTTTGAATGGAAAAATATTAACCGTTAAATGTAAAATAATACACGTGGCATCAATCTAGCATGGACTGGCCTCTCCAGTCATTTTAAAGGACTGGAGAGGAGCCAAATCCAAGGAGTGAAGTTTAGTTTTGTTTATTTTTGCTGTTTTAAATAATGGCAAATTATACAATACACCGGCGGTGGAGTTTAGAAAATTACACAAGCGGGTCCTAAAGGGTGACATGTGTCCCTTAGGGACTAGATTGAAATATTTAAAACTTAATTAATTCAAAAAAGGGACATGTGTCAACTCCACAAGCCGCTTGTGGAGTCCAAAATTTACACCGCCGGTGTATCATATAATCACCCATAAATAATTCCCTATTTATAGCCAAAAAAAATAATTCCCTATTTAATTAGGATAGAGTTTAGTAATAATTATTTCCTAGTTTTTTTTTGCACCATAATTATTTCCTAGTTTAATTAGGATTTTTCCTAGTCCTAGGTTGACTTGGACTTAGGTATTCAGTTTGAATATATAAAGGCCTTTTATGTCAGAATTTAAACAACTCTCTCAAATTCTATTCTATTTTTCTAAATAAATCTTTTCTAAAATATTTTCCAAAGTTGCAAACCTAAGATTTCTTGATTGTTCAAGGATCTTGTTGCCAGGAGATGGAGTATGATGGTGAAGAATATGGGATAAGTAAGTTACCAGATGAAATAGTTATTTCCATTCTGCGTCGGATACCGATGAAAGAAGCAGCAAGAACGAGTGTGCTTTCACGTCGATGGAAAAGCCTTTGGACTTTGTGTCTACGTTTGGAGCTCGATGGTTCAAAAAGAATGTTTTACTTTCTAACCAAAGTTAAGGGTTACAGCGAAAGTGATCGTGAGATAGAAAGGGAAGGTTTCATAAATTGGGTAAATCATGTCCTGGAATCCTGTCATGCACATGCACATGCACTTGAGGAATTCAAAGTTGGGTTTGGTCTTCATGATAAATTTAGACCGGAAATTGATAAATGGGTCAGGTTTGCATTTGAGAAGAAAGTTAAAAGATTTGAATTGGACTTTGCATGGTGTTATGGCGGCGTGACTACTTGTGACCCAAACAATTACCTTTTGTCCCTACAAGCTCTAAAAATTCCTTCATCAACTTGTATTACTAATTCCCTCACATCCCTCACACTCAAACAAGTAAATGTAAGTGATGAAACACTTGAAACCCTTTTACTCAACAGCCCATTTCTTGAATGCTTGTGTGTGGGAGGTTCAACTTCTCTCATTAATCTCAGAGTTCGGTCCATCACTCTGCTTGAAATACGTTGAAGTAATTTACTGCCGCAACCTGAAAAGTCTACAACTTGACACTCCCAACCTCTTATCTCTCAAGTATATTGGACATGAGATAACAATTCCCTTTATGAACATTCCAAATCTTGTCGAATTAGGTTTGGGGGGAATTATTTGCCGTGGTTTGCACGTAACTTGCCTCTGCTTTCAGCATCCAATTTCTCTCACCTCCAGAAGCTTGTTGTGAGTACGGTCAGTTTTCTGAAGCCTCTATATATATATCTTTCTAATTATATATTGCCAAGTAATTAGATTAAGTATATTTTGTTGTTTTTGACTAACTCATGGTTTAATTTGGTAAATTCAGGGAAATGAGAGAGAGTGGCCTGAACATCCTATATTGAGTCAGCTCAAACAGTTGGAACTGAATTCTGTTATTGCAAGTGATGAGGACTTTCTTCATTGCTGTCCGTTGATAGAGGCTTGTACTTCCTTGAATAGGTTGGCGTTGAAGCTTTATATGGTGCAGCTTAGTGATTGTAAAGACACGATTAGGGAAGTGCGGAGACCTAATAAATGTGTCCATCAAAGCTTGAAGGTGGTGGAAGTGACTGGTTTTGTTGGCCGAACAGCTGATACTGAATTATGCATTTACTTGATCGAGAATGCCATCATGCTCGACAAGATTATTATTGATCCTTGTCATCTTGTTTTTAGAGGAACCCCATATGAAGATGCTTACCCTGAGATGGTGATGAGACAGTACTTGCCACTGGGTCTAGTGTTGGGCTGCGGGACACCGTGAAACAAATAAGGCTAGACCTTGGCCCAATATGGAGTGCCGAGGGGGCTCTTTTGGGCTTGATCCATTTTTACTTTTACAGGTTTTCTGCTCAACAAAAGGTGAGGTCTGAATTGCCAAGCCAAGTTGCTTTGCCTTTGATTTTAGCTTACAGCAAATCTGGATTCTTATTATAGCTTGCATGTCTTTTTGTCAATCTTCAACCTCACTTTCCTTCAAATGTTTTCATCCAACCGATGAAGAAAAGTAAATATTCAAGCTTTACGGTAGGACTTATAAGAGGGAATTCTTTTCCCTTACTCTTTAATTGACTAGCAAGCCCTAAAATGTATATTCCCTTCTACTTTTTCTCTTAATAGAGATTTTCAATTAATATGATTAAACAATTCATGACTTTGTATACATGTGTATATAATTGAAGAAGGTGAACTATATATGGCCAAAAAAAATTATATTTCCTGTATACGCATAAATGCAGAGGAAAGTGTGTGTGTGAGGAATCTTATATATAATTTCGTTTATATATATATATATATAT